>MJUU01002478.1:210546-222609 GCA_002080025.1 Modiolus philippinarum | reverse complement strand
GTAATGTGAAGACGTGATTATAATTTTTGTTTATCCTATGTAATGTGAAGACGTGATTATAATTTTTGTTTATACCACCCCTATGTAATGTGAAGACGTGATTATAATTTTTGTTTATACCACCCCTATGTAATGTGAAGACGTGATTATAATTTTTGTTTATACTACCCCTATGTAATGTGAAGACGTGGTTATAATTTTTGTTTATACATGTACTACCCCTATGTAATGTGAAGACGTGATTATAATTTTTGTTTATACTACCCCTATGTAATGTGAAGACGTGATTATAATTTTTGTTTATACTACCCCTATGTAATGTGAAGACGTGATTATAATTTCTGGTTATGTGTAATATGATATCATTCTAACAAGTATGTAAAACTTACTCTAAAATGTGAAGTAAAAACATGGTTATAAGTTTTGGCTATGTGCAATATGATGTTTACTACAGCCATTAACACCTCAGGAGCATCAGCATTCTCTAGTAAAGTCTGTACATTAGCCATCACCATCTGTAATAGCCAGTCACATATAAAAATTATAAAAAGAAACTCATATGCACAAACACATTAAAACGAAATCATGAGCTAATCTGCAATAAAATTTGAGGGCAAATATGGGACCTTCCAAATAGAATTAAGTTACATTAAGACAGGTTATATCTAAAATTAATCTCCTTAATTTATTGAATGCTAAGAAGTAAATTTCATTTTTTGGGGTATGTAATATAAAAGGTCAGACTAAGAAGTTTGGTTTGATTATTTAGTGATAAGGTAGATACACAAGTTAACACTATGTGTATTTGTATTTGTTGTAGGCTGTCAGCTTTACTGGATTTGGAGGTGAAACATCTACATATTCCCAATATCACAAATTTAACACATTCCTAATTTTCAACCTTTTTTGCTCTGCTAGACACAAAATTTCACTCCCCAATACAATAATTCTTTTTTAATCACCTCATCAATAAAAGCTTGAATGTATTTCAAAAACATACACATTGACAAAATTTTTGGCTATATCTTTTTTTTCAAGAAATTCTTATGCAAATATATCTGTCAAGGTGGCAATAATTTTCTAAAATGAAGCTTTTGTTGAAATCCCTGTTAACCTAAAATTTATAAGGATATGTTAGAAATGTAATAATGTTGATCATTACAGATAGTCTGGTAACTTACCGGCATTAGATTAGATGCTGCCTGTTTCTTCTCATCAAATTTAAGTGTCTGCAAAAAGAAAAATTCTCTTTCATTATAAGTTATTTATTGGCATTTTTAAATTATATTTTTCTTAACTTCCACACAAAAATTTGTCTGTTTGTATTGGGTTGAACACCACTTTAGGCAATATTTCATAATTTGAACAGCCTCAGATTGGAGGCATTTTTGAGTTTTATGTCACTCACATGTAACACATAAAACAAGTAATGCATGTATTAATGTCTTCAAGTCTTGTTATGTAACACCAAGAATTCACATTGAAATTGAAATTCCAAAAATGTAATCCACAAATACATGAAGGCTAATAATCAGGAAGTTCATCATCATACACACAACAGAATAACACATTTCCAAAAGGAATGCAGGAACCATCTGGCCTTGAGAGATAGAATATGTCTGATGCCAAAACCACTCTAAGAAATGTATAGAACAGTAGATTACATGCAGAAGACCACCAAAAATGTAGATGAAGCAACACTAAAGGAGATATATCCCTTTATGCTTTTGAGTAAGGTTATTGCAGATAAACTTAAAAGTTTTAAGTTCTAACCAACAAAACGGAGATCAATTATTTTTTACAATAAAACAACACTAGCCTTCTCTATATATCTGTAGTATGTCTACCTGATCAAACCTAAGACTGTAAAGTTAGTATTTGTATCATTAGGAATCAAGAGCAAAGACAAATAAACTGTGGACACAGGATATGTCTCGCCCTCCCCTGCATCGCCTTAATTTGAACATTGATCTACTGCAGCAGCAATAAAAATAAAATATAATCTTTAACTGTGTTTACAATTTCCTTGGAAAAAAATGATGTGATCACTCACGCATGACTAAGAAGCCAAGGCCACCATCTGTGCCTGGAATCAGTATGTACTCCCCAAGACGCAACTGCATGTTAAATATCAAGTGTCTAGGACTACTGGTATAGGCTATACAAACTGCTTGCTAAAAACTTAATGTGATCGTTCATGTGTGACTAAGGGGCCAGGGCCACCATCCAGCTGTGGAATCGGTATGTACTCCCAAAGATGCAACTGCACATCAAATATCAAGTGCCTAGGACTACTGGTATAGAGCTGAACAAACTGCTTGCTAAAAACTTAATATGATCGTTCATGGGTGACTAAGGGGCCAGGGCCACCATCCGGGCGTGGAATCGGTATGTACTCCCAAAGACGCAACTGCATGTCAAATATCAAGTGCCTAGGACTACTGGTATAGGCTGTACAAACTGCTTGCTAAAAACTTAATGTGATTGTTCATGTGACTAAGGGGCCAGGGCCACCATCCGGGCATGGAATCGGTATGTACTACCCAAGACGCTACTGCATGTCAAATATCAAGTGCCTAGGACTACTGGTATAGGCTGTACAAACTGCTTGCTAAAAACTTAATGTGGTCGTTCATGCATGACTAAGGGGCCAACGCTACCATCCGGACATGGAATCGGTATGTACTACCCAAGACGCTACTGCATGTCAAATATAAAGTGCCAAGGACTACTGGTATAGGCTGTACAAACTGCTTGCTAAAAACTTATTGATCATTCATGCATGACTAAGAGTCCAGGGCCATAATCTAAGTAGGGATTTGAGTTGTACCCATAATATTGCAACTGCACATCAAATACTATGGACCTACAACTAACATAAGCTTGTTAATTCATAATAGTTTGCAATTGTTGACGCCGCCGCCGCCGGAAGGCTATCCCTAAGTTTCTCTTCTGCAACTATTTCGTCGCGGGCGAAATACCACAAGAGAGACAAACAAACATTTCTGGCAAATTTGCATCAGTCCAGTAAAATTATAATTCACCAGTATGAATTGGCCGTTGTTGTTTCAACTAAGATTTGATTTTTTATCATAGATACTTCCATATTTATATTTAGATCACTTTGATGGTCAAATACAAGGCAGGGGATAGATCTCATGGTATTTTACTTTGTTCTTGCCATGATATAGCTTCAAGATGGTCCAACAGATAATATTACATGTTCTTTGTGTATTTCATGCATCACAAATGTGTGCGTCTTGCCTGTCCAAAAATAAAAACTGTAAATTTTTTGTCTTTTATGGTGTATGATCTTCTGCATTGTGATGTTGTGAAATACAAACTTGTACATCTAAATACAAGAACTAAATAGTCATATTTCATTTATCAGAAGTTGACAAACCTCTAGCAAGGAGTCCATGAACAGTAACTTGACCTTGTTATTGTCATCGTCTATCACATTATTAATCTGTCCAAACAACCATTGGAAATATCTGAAAAATATGTTTTAACAATATTTTATTCGGAAAATGATACATATTTAAACTAGAGAATGTGTCTGTAAGACACGGATGCCCCACCAAAAGATTTATCATAAAGGATAACCTCATATTAAAATGTAGGTCAAAGCCACTTAATTGTTATTAATTTGTCTAGTACTCATCAAGGCAATCAATTTGAAGAAATATTATTGTCCTATAATGTGTGTTGTTGACAAATGGACTTAAAGGCACACTTTAACCAAATTCATCGAAGCATAAAATGTAGGTCAAAGCCACCTTGGGTAGTACTCGTCAAGGCAATTACTTTGTTGAAATATCATTGCCCTATAATGCAAAGTTGTTGAGAAATGGACTTGAATGCAAATCATAACCAAAGTCACTGAAGTGTTAAATGTAGGTCAAAGCAATCTTATTGTCAATGATTTGGGTAGTACTCATCAAGGAAATTACTCTGATGATATATCATTGTCCTATTATGTGTAGTTGTTGAGAAATGGACTTCAACACAAAACTTAACCAAAGTCACTGAAGTGTAAAATGTAGGTCAAAGCCACCTTATTGTCACTGATTTGGGTAGTACTCATCAAGGCAATTACTTTGATGAAATATCATTGTCCTATAATGTGTAGTTGTAGAGAAATGGACTTAAATGCAAAACTTAACCAAAGTCACTGAAGCGTAAATTGTAGGTCAAAGCAATCTTATTTTCAATGATTTGGGTAGTACTCATCAAGGCAATTAATTTGATGAAATATCATTGTCCTATAATGTATAGTTGTTGAGAAATGGACTTTAACGCAAAACTTAACCAAAGTCTTTGAAGCGTAAAATATAGGTCAAAACCACCTAATTGTCAATGATTTGGGTAGTACTCATCAAGGCAATTAATTTGATGAAATATCTTTGTCCTATAATGTATAGTTGTTGAGAAATGGACTTAAACATAAAACTGAACCAGAGTCACTCAAGCATGAAATATAGGTCAAAGAGTCAAACTACTTAGTGAACTATGTAGTACTATTAAAGATCTACCTACTCACCTATTATCATTGTTCTACCTCTTACAGTTTCTGAGAAATGGACTTAAAACGCAAAACTTAACCAGACGTACGGACGGACGGAAGGACGGACAAGGGTAACACTATATGCCCCTTCCACATTCATGGGCGGGGCATAAAAAGAAAGGAAATGGTGTAAATGTCAAGGAGACAACATCCCATCTCCAGGTTAAAACATAAATGTATAATACATAAAGTAAACATAACAGTGGGTTTGGAAAACAAGTGCAAGAACTTTTACAAGTTCCTCTCCATATATGTCATAATCTTCTGGGGAAAAAATAAAAATCAAATTATTTACTAGGTTTCTATGTAAACATACTGCATTTATTATTAGGCAAACCATTCAAGTAATATCTAAAGATCTGAATGTTTGTGTTATGTTTTCTAAGAGAGGCAATATATGCTATCTAGTGCAATAAGGCTGTTACAGTGTACCACTTGGCACTTAAGAGTTAGCTTTGAAGTTAGGGTTTACTTGAAATAAAAAACAGGGCTTGAAAATTAATAAGGCCAAAATGCCAAAATCCCTTCTCATTTTTGTCAAAAAGTGTCCAATGTTACACCAAGATCTGCCATGACTCCCATCTTACATATCTGGTTGGCACTAAAATCACAAAGATAATACTTGCCCTGGCAGAATTTCCAGTACTGAATTTCCAATCTGCGCTAAAAATACAAACTTTCATTCTCATGCTGGGCAACATTTCTGATAAGGTCGCTTTCATTGGTTCAGCAGTTTCTGAGGAGAAAATTTAATAATGACCATGCCTCTTCCAAAGACAATGCTGGATGCCAAGTAATGGCTTTAGCTTACACTGTCCCTTGGACCAGCCAAGCTTAAAATCATTATTACATGTAACAATATTTTACTAACCTTTGACCATCCTGTCCCATTATTCCTCCAACTAAGCCTATAGTAGTGGCCACTTCCTGTTTCAATTCCCTGCTTCCTCTGTTATTTTAAAAAAAGAAAACCAAAAGGTAATTTGAATTTACAGGAATTCTTTCTTTGTTACATACAAGAATCATGTTTACCATTAAATGTTGCCTATATACATGTATAAAGGTTAAAGCCAGTGGAATACGGCAAAATTTAGCTTACAAACCATCCCTAAAGGCTAATGACATTCTGGATCAGTGATCTGGAAAGAGTTTTTGTCAATGGACTCATGACCCGTTTAAAATCTTTCAATGGGCCATAATGGCAGACATGAAACTATTGTCCGTTTGATTTCTATAGACCCACCATAAAAAAATTAATTAAAAATCCAAATTTACTTTTTTCACATTTTTCTCTTCATATATCTATTGAATGCACTCATACGAACTCTGACTATAAGTTTCAGAATTTTTTCTCCATTAATTAAAAAGATGCCCATTAGCTGCCTATGTTAATTTATTTTTCTTTTCATGATTTTCACAGAGGGAGTTAATGTACAGGAACCAATGGCCCTTCCTGTGTAAACAAAAATAAAAACATGTGGCATTTATGTAAATTTCAAAGAACATGTGACTAGCCATTTAAATATTATACATGTTTCAATAGGTAAACAATGAATAGAGATGTCCATTTCAGTATGAAATCTATATTTAGACTTGTGACAGATTACTGACTCAATAGTAATTCTATAATGAAAGATTTGAACTTTTAGTATGTTGTCTTTAATTATAAGTGATCATAAGTGAAACCGTGAAACTATCCTTTTTTTTCATATATTTTTGAAAGGGACATGAAGTATGGTTGAAAAAATTAAACTAGACTCAGAGCACCTTAACTGGAGCATGAATTGGGCTTGATTCTCATGCTTTTTTCAAAGTATTAAAGAGGTAGAATTGCCTTGTACATAAATACTTAGTAGATTTTTCAAGTAAATAAATTTCAAAACGTTTCAGAAATAGTGATTAAATCAATGAATATAAATGTATTTGACTAAATCTATTTTATTTAGTGCACATATTTATTTCTCTTTCCATTGTGGTTGTTTTAATGTAAAACTTTAAAGAAATAGTGAAAGGACAATTCAACATTCAGTGGAAAACTGAGAAATGTGTTAAAATTCAAGGGTTTCACCTTATAATTAAAGACAAGTTTACATAAATATATGCCTAAAGTTTAATTCGTTTATTATAGAATTACTATTGATTTTAATTTCCACTGTCAGTAATCTGTGACAAGTCTAAATATAGATTTCATACTGAAATGGACATCTCTATTCATTGTTTACCTATTGAAACATGTATAATATTTAAATGGCTAGTCACATGTTCTTTGAAATTTACATAAATGCCACATGTTTTTATTTTTGTTTACACAGGAAGGGCCATTGGTTCTTGTACATTAACTCCCTCTGTGAAAATCATGAATAGAAAAATAAATTAACATAGGCAGCTAATGGGCATCTTTTTAATTATGGGAGGAAAAATTCTGAAACTAATAGTTCGTATGAGTGCATTCAATAAATATATGAAGAAAAAATGTGAAGAAATTAAATTTGGATTTTTAATTAATTTTTTATGGTGGGTCTATAGAAATCAAACGGACAATAGAATACTGACAAAGTCAGAAAGGGCCCCACCCCCTTGTGTGTCCCAAAAACCTGACTGCGGAATTTCATGGAAATAAGATTTTCCTCAAAATCAAAAGGGAGCTTCCTTTGAACAGGACCAACCCTTTGTATATCATATAAATCCCTGATGGGAATTTTTATTTATTGTACGCCGTACAGCTAATTCTCAAAATATGCACTTTTTCATATAAAAATGAAGTTTTTTCCAAAAAATCATTTTCAGATTTTTCACAAAAACAAAAGGGAGCTTCCTTTGGTAAAGTTCAATCTTGAGTATCAAAATCATTAAAATCCCTGAAGGTAATCTTGAGTTATCGTACGACATAGAGATAATTCTCATAATATGCACTTTTTCATATAAAAATGAAGTTTTTTTCCCAAAAATCATTTTCAGATTTTCCACAAAAAGGAAAGGGAGCTTCCTTTGGTAAAGTTCAACCTTAAACATCAAAATCATTAAAATCCCTGAAGGCAATCTTGAGTTATCATACGACATAGAGCTAATTCTAAAAATATGCACTTTTTCATATAAAAATGAAGTTTTTTCCCAAAAATCATTTTCAGATTTTTCACAAAAACGAAAGGTAGCTTCCTTTGGTAAAGTTCAACCTTGAGTATCAAAATCATTAAAATCCCTGAGGGCAATCTTGATTTATTGTACGACATAGAGCTAATTCTCAAAATATGCACTTTTTCATATAAAAATGAAGTTTATTCCCAAAAATCATTTTCCGATTTTCTTCAAAAACGAAAGGGAGCTTCCTTCAGTCAAGTGCAACTTTGAGTGAAAAAATCATAAAAATCCGTAAAGGCATTCTTGAGTTATCGTACGACATAGAAAACGCTGACGGACGGACAGACGGACGGACAGGCTGATTACTATAGGGCGCCGCCATTTCATGGCGGGGCCCTAATAAAAAGTAAATTTGTTTCTTCATGCCAAAAACCAGTGAAAACAGGTGGCAACAGAAGATTGATCAATCACATGGTATTCAAAACTATTAAAGAACATAGGCAGAACTAAAGAAATTTTTTGCATGACTAAAGTAACACTGACACTGGTCAGTGAAGTCCACTAAAAAAAATTTAAGTAAATCCTAAAATTTAAAAAAAAATTATTATTGATTTTAAAACCTATCAAATTGTTAATCAGGGCATCCCACTACTCGTACAGTAACATAAGAAACAAGCTGTTACACCAGTGATGAGACAGAGAAATCTAATCTAATCTAATCTTTTTCTTGCAAAAAATTTGTATCTCCTACTCCCGAAATTGTTTGTGTGACTTCTTTGAAGTGAAGGGTTTTAATGAACAAGTAGCAAAAATATATTTAACTGACAATCTTTCTACATCTAAACCATGTGAGCTGACACCCTTTTCAATAAGGTGGAACAAATCCATCAGAATGTGAAGCAGTCTAATGTTTCAAACATTATTTATTTTCTGAATAAACTTCAGTCAGATCAATAATAACAAAGTTAATTATGTTCCGTATCTTGCAATTACAAATTTTCAGTTTTCTCTTTATGACAAGGCATCTGTGAGACCCTGCTCGAGAGTGATACTTGGCTCTTAATTTCAGCTTCTAATAACTTGCTAGTTTGAAAATGCATCTTACAACATGGCATGGCCATACAAAGCTTGTGATAAAATGTATCATTTACAATTGTAAAGAATACCTTAACGAAAAAAAAAATATTCTGCTAAAAGTGTCCAATATTGATTAACTCTGAAAACAGGAAGCAGTATCTCGACAGGTCTCAAAATGACCCTACAAAGTTTGGAACAAAATTTAGAGATTCTATCATTTACCATTCCAGAGAATAGCTTGAAGAAAGTTTTGACGGATGGACTGACAGCAGACATGGGTCAATAACTTTCAAAAGTAATTAATTACATTCAATCACAATTACTAGTACACAATCTTCAATAACATTTGCCTTTTTTAAGCAATATAATTAATTACTTTCCAATTACATGGCAAATGTAATTAATTACATTTCTATTACTTTCAGTCTGAGTGAATAAGGGTATAACAGTATATCCCCTCCTCCTAGGCAGCGAGCATATAAAAATCATTCTAATATATGTCTTTTTTCACCGAAATTTTGCTTATCTGTATAAAATTCTCACCTTTCAAAGTACACATCCTGAAGTGAATTAAGAATTTCATCTGCGACTTTTGAGGCTGCCTGTTCAAAAGATGAACATATATGAAAAGAATAAATACATCTAGATATATGCAAACGTGTATCTCAATTAATTCTAAATCCAGGAATCAGATGCACTGTCGAACATCAAGTCTTATTTATAACATCAAAGGCTAATGCACACAATAATGTATATGAAAAAGAAAGGAAATGGGGTAAATGTCAAGGAGACAACATCCCATATCCAGGTTAAAACGACCCAAAACAAAGCATCTAAGGGTCACCGGTCTTCAACACAGTGAGGAACCTCACACCATATAGTCCTTTTACCATGTTTACATGGGTTTAATATCAGAGAAATTTGCATTTTCGGAAAGAGGAGTTTCCAGCCTATTTTTCAAGTTTTATTTCCATATTCTGGCCATTTAAGAATCAGAATTAGGGGACAAATACATGTACATTTTTCGTGAATTCTGTATGATTTTGAAATGGGTGTTCCTACATATGTCATACATAGTCTGGCAGATGCTAGAAAAATAAGTTTTTAATAATCTCCAGAATTTAATATGTGTGATACTGTTGTCAACATCTACAATGTACCTACATGTATGCATTATTAAAGCTATTATTGTAGCCAAAATTTCATTAACTACTGGAACATAAGCTTTACCATTTCACTTAGTTTTCTAATTCATACTCAAAGTTACCTTCACTCCTTCAGATGTTCTAAGGTACTCTTTGAGCTGTTTGGCGGTAGACAGACGCCTCTCTCTGTCAGAATCACGACTGACTCTGCGGATATACTTAGATAATCTGGATTCATCAATAAAACTTTTTCCTGGTTCTAAAAGAGATAACAATAAATGTTTACATTGATCTGCAGATATATGTACTGACTTTAATCATTTATTTAAAATATAATATGAGGAACAGAATCAATATCAAGCAAAGAGTTCAATGTATTTCGAAAAGTTTGATTTCGGCCCCTTGACCAAATTTCCTTCAAACAACATATATAAATGTAACAAATACATTTAGTATATCAAATGCCTACATGTTTTTATACTATATTCAACTTCTTTAACTGACAGAAAAATAAATAAATTTTCGTGTCCAAAAAACAGAATTGAACAGTGCAGGCCGGTATATAAATTTTATCAATATTTCATTTCACAAGGTGAAGTGAAATACTGATAAAATTTCTAACTTCTGTGGACAAACAGTTGAAAGTTCTAGATCTACTGCAAATAAAAATAAAGGGTTAAGCCGTGCGCAGCATAATACGACCGCAGCATTTCGACCACTGCATACTGAGCAAGTATATTTTAAAGTTAATGTGGACACAGTAAAGAGTTTGACACAGTAATTAGCTGGACTCAAAGTAGGCCGGCTAAGGAACATAAAAATTTGTCCTTTTAATCTCTTTAAGCTCAGAAACAGTAAGAGTTACACAAAATCTGTTGACATACTACTAAAGCTTACAACAACAGGAATCCAGAAAAAAATCCCCTTGAAATCCGACAAAAAATAAAGATTTTGCATATTTTGAAAAATTGCAATTTTGGTACCTTTGACCCCTTTTAGCTCAGACACTGTAAGGCCTACTTCGATTGGGACAACTCTAGAGTAGAGTTGCTGTTATGCTTTTTTAGTTCCATCCCTCTGGAAATGACTAACCAATCAAATCCATCCTCTGAAAATTTAACGCATGCGCAATCATGATTTTTGCCGCCATATTAACCCTAGATTAACTCGATATCAACCCTGCTTTTCAAAGAGTTACGTGAGTTAACTCTAGAAGAGTAAACTTGTATCGTTCGATTGCCACAACTCGTGTAACTCGATGTAAAAGTTAACCCGAGTTGGACGAATCGAAGTAGGCCTAAGAGATACGCAATTTCTATTGACACACCTCCAAAAGCTTACAACAAGAGGAATTCAAAGAAAAAAATCCCATTGAAATCCGATAACAAATAAAGATTTTAAATTTTTTGAAAAATTGCAATTTTGGCCCCTTTGACCATAACAGTAAGAGATATGCTAAATCTGTTGATTTAATACTGAAAGCTTACAGCAAAAAGAAGCCAAAGAAAAAAATTCCATCAAAATCCGATAAAAATTTTAAAAATTTTAGGTGATATGCGCATTTGCAATTTTGGCCCAAAAGTAAGAAATTAATATTTTTGAGATTTGCCCCTTTTGGGCCCCATTTATCTGATGACCGGTACATCCATGTGAAATCCGTTGACATATTCCAGATTGGAAATTTTCTCAGGAGTACACAGAAAGAAACCCCATCAAATTCTGATAAATAATAAAGATTCTACAGCCAATTATATAAAAACACCCAATTTGTTCCTTTTTGGCACCTTTTTTGAAACGGGAGGGGCCACAATATTGAAAACATATCCAAGCCTTCCTTTTGTGCAAAGGAAAATTGTGTTAAAATTTGGTAAGGATTGATCATCTGGAACTTAAGTAGATGTGTCTACAGATGATGACAACAACGACGACAACGAAAGCACCATACCATTATACAACCTCAAAATTTTAGCGGTCGTATAAAAAACGTATTATCAGACTTCTATTTACCTGTCTTTTTTACATCTTGCCTTGACTGACTGGACGATGTTGTTGGCACAGAAAATGTTGATGACCGGTATTCTGTCTTACCACGACTTGAGCTTCTATTTGCTGATGAGGAAAATCGACCTGTATCTTCCCTTTTAGGGATTGGCTTTGAAACTCCATTCTTTACACCATTAATTTTCATTTGTGGTT
>MJUU01002478.1:200305-210440 GCA_002080025.1 Modiolus philippinarum | reverse complement strand
TCATGCGGAAAATATAGGTCAAAGTGACCTAATTTTGCCTGGATGCTGACCTACCCCCAAAGATGCATGCACATGCAAGGTTAGATGATCCTACCATGTACAGTTACTGAGATATCAACTCGGACCTAAAATTAAATGAAAGCCAGTCAAGCGGAAAATATAGGTCAAAGAGACCTAATTTTCTTAGAGGCTGTGAGATAGCCCAAGATGCATCTGCACACAAAGTTTGATGACCCTACCCTTCATAGTTGCAGAGATATATGCCCAAATGCGGACGCGGACGTAGACGTAGACGCGGACAAGGACGCCGGGGGTACACCAATAGTCCCCCTCAACTTCGTTGAGGCGAACTAAAAATTAGTCCTTTTAATCTCTTTAAGCTCAGAAACAGTAAGAGTTACACAAAATCTGTTGACATACTACTAAAGCTTACAACAACAGGAATCCAGAAAAAAATCCCCTTGAAATCCGACAAAAAAATAAAGATTTTGCATATTTTGAAAAATTGCAATTTTGGTACCTTTGACCCCTTTTAGCTCAGAAACTGTAAGGCCTACTTCGATTGGGACAACTCTAGAGTAGAGTTGCTGTTATGTCTTTTTAGTTCCATCCCTCTGGAAATGACTAACCAATCAAATCCGTCCTCTGAAAATTTAACGCATGCGCAATCATGATTTTTGCCGCCATATTAACCCTAGATTAACTCGATATCAATCCTGCTATTCAAAGAGTTACGTGAGTTAACTCTAGAAGAGTAAACTCGTATCGTTCGATTGCCACAACTCGTGTAACTCGATGTAAAAGTTAACCCAAGTTGGACGAATCGAAGTAGGCCTAAGAGATACGCAATTTCTATTAACACACCTCCAAAAGCTTACAACAAGAGGAATTCAAAGAAAAACATAGGTAATCAACGATTACAGAGTTCGCCTCGTTATGGCACTTTGTCACAGTAACAAAATCTTGACTGGATGTTGACATCGCATTTGCATGCCTAAGCAAGGTTACATGATCCTACCATGTATAGTGACTGAGATCTGAACTTGCCTGAAAACTTGGACATAAATCACTCATGCGTAAAACATAAGTCAAAGTGACCTATTTTTACCTGGATGCTGATGTACCATCAGGGATGCATGCCTATGCAAGGTTACATGATCCTACCATGTAAAGTGACTGAGATATGAACTTGTCCAAAAACTTGGATGTAAATCAATCAAGCAGAAAATATAGGTCAAAGTGACCTAATTTTGTCTGGATGCTGATCTACCATCAGAGTTATATGCATATGCCAGGTTAAATGATCCTACCATGTGTAGTGACTGAGATCTGAACTAGTAAGAAAACTTGAATGTAAATCAATCAAGCATAAAATATAGGTCAAAGTGTCCTAATTTTGCCTGGATGCTGATTCACCATCAGAGTTGCATGCATATGCAAGGTTGCATGATCCTATCATGTATAGTGACTGAGATCTGAACTCGTCCGAAAACTTGAATATAAATCAATCAAGCGTAAAATATAGGTCAAAGTGACCTAATTTTGCCTGCATGCTGATACACCATCAGAGTTGCATGCATATGGAAGATTACATGATCCTACCATGTATAGTGACTGAGATCTGAACTCGTCCGAAAACTTGAATATAAATCAATCAAGCGTAAAATATAGGTCAAAGTGACTTAATTTTGCCTGGATGCTGACCTTCCATCAGAGTTGCATGCATATGCAAGGTTACATGATCCTACCATGTATAGTGACTGAGATCTGAACTCGGACGTAAACTTGAATGTAAGTCGTTCAACAGAGTTTTCGAAAATCGTCGGTCCTGTCGGTCCTGACCGCCAAAAATCGGCTAGGTCCGGCAAATATATTGTTTGTGGCGGTCCTAATGACCGGCAAAGTAAAACGGTCGTTGTAGGTTTCTTTTCTCTCGTCGGCTTTTAGATGTATCATTTGGTACTGGTTTCCGTATTTTAAAAGACAAACCAGTTCAAATAATATGGCCGAATTGTAAAGTATCGGGTTTGCATCACCAGGGAAGCGTTTGGTGGCTGCAAAGGAACGTACTGAGGAATTAAAATGTAAAGATTCGAATCATGAAGGGGAAAAGACGCGAAGGGTGTTTCTCGAACGAATGACAATGTGGGATGGAAGAGATACTCGCGGTACGAGTATGAAACACAACTGATGTCATGTTCGTATATACGCTTTTAACTCTGTCAACGCTTGCCATTGTAAATTTGAAAAATAAAAACTAATTTAACTGATGACAAATTAAGACTAAGTTCTAGTTGCCTATTTACATCAGTGTCAATGATACTCGCGCCACGAGACTCACCAGATCTTCTCTATAGTTGGCTACCCATAACGAGAAACTTGTGCTAGAGAAAGTGCCACCTAAATTTTGTGGCAAAACAAGAACCCAAAAGACCCCTGCAAACATTTCTTAGAAATATCAAAAAGACATATTTTCAGGTTAACAATTTCACAAAATTTTGATGATTGATTAGCTAGAGTAACGTCCACTGAGCAATATTTCAGCTATATTAGGAAGTGAACAGTTAAATAAATTGAAAAAATTATAAGTAAATAAAGGTGGAGGGGACAATCAGGGCTACTTGTTCTGATTGTCACTGGAAAAAAAGGAAAAAAGGTTAGGGGCAGGAAATTTAGGTTTCTATATGACTCCAAGTCAGTAAAAAATTACAGTACAAACAGAGGCATTCAGTTAAAAATCACTCTGGTCCGACTATTTTCACCCTTGTCACCCCGGAATTCACAGGTTTTGTCGGTGTTTGTCCGGCAAAATTGTCGGAAAAATTTCACCCAAAAAATCGTCGGTAATTTTCTTTGATGTTGGGTCACTGTTGGGTCAACTGATAAATGCCGGTGAAAGTCGGACTTCCACCAGAATTGTCGGAGTTTTAGTGTCCTAATCGTCTCTTCAAAAGTTTTAGGCTAATATATCAAAAGGAAAAAATAAACTCAATGACAACCGGGTTTCATATGACTTCCCTTTCAAAATCGTATTTCCGAACGTATTAATCAATGCCACTAATAAAAAAAGACAATTGGATGGCTTCGACGAAACATATACCTATGTAAAAATATCTCCTCAATTTCCATTTGACCGAGAAAAGTGGGTTAAAACACGTCTAATTTCAAAACGTAAGCCTCCGTAGATTCTCATACTGACATGCTAGAATGTTCGGGTTGCACGAAATTGAAGCATGGAATTTCTATTTTTATGACCAATCAAAATACAGTTTAGCGGATTCCCCTTAAAATAGGCTCGCACGTATTGTTTGTGACAAAAACAGGAGCCAAAGACGTGGTCTCTTCCAAAATTCGCCGAGGCATTTCAGAATTAAATTATTATCGCAGCAAAAAGGAACTTTTATATTATTGGAAACTTCTTTCGGATAAAACACTTTTATGAAGATGTCAGCATAAAAAATGAGAAAAGTTCACCATCTGTTGAGCGTGACATCGTGTAAAAAATAACAAATGCTTTTATGGAATGTTAAGTAATTCTTGGAACTGAATATTCACTGAAATATTCCCTGCAAGGATATGTGAATATCGATTTTCTCTGAAGCTATTTTTCGTGGATTTTTTTAATTCAAAGTTATTAATAGCGTGCTATTTATAGGTAGTCACTCACTAAGATTAACCTTGACCTAACAAAATCAAATTACGCAATTTTAATGCTGATATTCGTGCAAATTATTTAATAAGTAACAAATTATTTTATATAATATGATCTTTTAACAACTTTGAGTTCTGACAGTCACATATAATTCACGATGTTCATACCAATTATAAGTTATTTTCTGCCATACGCATAATATTTTTTAAAAATATCCTCTCGATATTCCGACTATTTGAAATATGAAAAGCAAGCTTTTCCAAAATAATTAACTGCACTTTGAGATAATTACTTTGTATACACAAGTAGATAAATGTTGACAAGTACAATTAACAACAGCAGGTGAGTTAATCCTCTGTTTATCAGTTTCTCGGACATCCGTGAATGTCGGTGAATGTCGGGTTTGTTGTCGGACATTCACCCCGTTTCACAAACAATTCACCGACGTCGGATTTGAGTGATTTTCAACTGAATGCCTCTGTTTGTACTGTATATAAAAGAGGTCTTTTGGGTCCTGTTGCCAACTGAATTTTACTGTTGTTACGATTGTTTTTTTATTTATCACATTGGCTGGAGGGGGAAGGTTTGGATCCAATAAAACTAGTTTAACCCCGCCGCAGCAGGTTTGCACCTGTCCTAAGTCAGGAATTTATTAAGCCTTTGTGTGTCTTGTCCTTTTTGTAGTTAGTTTACTTTATGTCTATAGGAGTCTAGGATGATGTTTATTTCGCTGGACTTGATTGCTCTTTGTTGAGGGGTCGACTCCGACCTGCCGTTGGGTGCAGGGTTTTCTCACCGTTTATTGAAGATCTTATGGTGGCTTTGAGTTGTTATTACTCCCCTTTGGGTCGTTGTCTCTTTGACACATTCCCTGTTTCCCTTCTTTTTTCTATTTATACTGCATGGACCTTGGTATTTCTCCACAGTTTGGTTTGTGTTCAGCCTTTCCATAACCTGACTACACATCACAGACCGCGCATTCCCGTATCCGCAACCTGCATGGTGACGAGCCAAATTTTGTAGGACCGGCAAAACTTTTGTAGGACTGACAGAAAAACTGAACTTGCCAGTCCCATGACCGGCAGACCAAAAAGACTTTTCGCGAACTCTGGTTCAAGCGGAAAATATAGGTCAAAGTGACCTAATTTTGCCTGGATGCTGACCTACCATCAGAGATGCATGCATATGCAAGGTTACATGATCCTACCATGTATAGTAACTGAGATCTGAACTCGGACGTAAACTTGAATGTAAGTCGTTCATGCGGAAAATATAGGTCAGAGAGACCCAATTTTCTTAGAGGCTGTGAGATAACCCAAGATGCACCTGCATACAAAGTTTGATGATCCTACCATGCATAGTTGCAGAGATATATGCCCAAATGCGGACGCGGACGTAGACGTAGACATAGACGTAGACGCGGACGCCGGGGGTACTCCAATAGTCCCCCTCAACTTTGTTGAGGCGAACTAAAAATCCCATTGAAATCCGATAACAAATAAAGATTTTAAATTATTTGAAAAATTGCAATTTTGGCCCCTTTGACCATAACAGTAAGAGATATGCTAAATCTGTTGATTTAATACTGAAAGCTTACAGCAAAAAAGAAGCCAAAAAAAAAATTCCATCAAAATCCGATAAAAATTTTAAAAATTTTAGGTGATATGCGCATTTGCAATTTTGGCCCAAAAGTAAGAAATTAATATTTTTTTGAGATTTGCCCCTTTTGGGCCCCATTTATCTGATGACCGGTACATCCGATGTGAAATCCGTTGACATATTCCAGATTGGAAATTTTCTCAGGAGTACACAGAAAGAAACCCCATCAAATTCTGATAAATAATAAAGATTCTACAGCCAATTATATAAAAACACCCAATTTGTTCCTTTTTGGCACCTTTTTTGAAACGGGAGGGGCCACAATATTGAAAACATATCCAAGCCTTCCTTTTGTGCAAAGGAAAATTGTGTTAAAATTTGGTAAGGATTGATCATCTGGAACTTAAGTAGATGTGTCTACAGATGATGACAACAACGACGACAACGAAAGCACCATACCATTATACAACCTCAAAATTTTAGCGGTCGTATAAAAAACGTATTATCAGACTTCTATTTACCTGTCTTTTTTACATCTTGCCTTGACTGACTGGATGATGTTGTTGGCACAGAAAATGTTGATGACCGGTATTCTGTCTTACCACGACTTGAGCTTCTATTTGCTGATGAGGAAAATCGACCTGTATCTTCCCTTTTAGGGATTGGCTTTGAAACTCCATTCTTTACACCATTAATTTTCATTTGTGGTTTGCTATCAAATTTCTTGTCTACTGCTTTTGATTTGTCGTAAATTTTTGGAGATTCTACTTTTTCTACTTTCTCAATCCTTCCTCTACTACTTGCGTTTTCGTTCAAATTACTACCCTTTTCTTTGGCAACTTCAATGTTACCTTCCGAACCAGCATCTTGTTGATCAGGTGGCTTACCCTTAGAACCAACCGATTTCTCACTCATTACATAGAAAAGTTTAAGATATGTTCATTTCTTGAGGTAAATTTGTTTCCCAATCAACTGAAAATATCGGTATCATCGTTGCAGCTAAATTTAACATTGAAGTCTCGCACTGAATTAGAAATCTATTTGTTGGAGTAAGAATAAGATATAAAAAGAAATTAATTGTTTTAATGTAAAGTGTTTTGTTTTCTTTACAAAATTTTTAGAGCTAAAAAATTATGATAATCTTTCTTTTATTATTTTCTTGCTTTTTGACTGCGGAATAGTGACATGGCGACCATCAGCGAAGCAATTTCAATTTTACACGTGAAAGATGCAAAATTGGGCGATGTTGGTGGTTGTTTTGATATTGGACACATAACTGTCACTCATGAAACAAAATACATATCTGTTATTGAGGTACATGTCAAGTTTGAACAGATCAGTGAACGGCATTTCGCATTGAAAAAGGCAAAGACAAAGTTGGGCACACTCTGCAAAACGTGTATTTGTATGGTACCGGGTTGTTTCGCTCCTATTACCCGTTCGCTCCGGGTTATTTGGCGCTGAAAGGTGGATCGTTTCGCTCCGATAAATAAATGTAATGTAATGCGTATGTGACAGGACAGCCTACCTGCGTTGTAGGAATGCCAGACATCTTGGCCTGCGGACAACTCGGACCATGACCACTCGGACCGTTAAAGGGACATCTCGGACCGTTGGAAATCAACTACTCGGACCATTAAAAGTGAACAACTTGAACCGTATGAGCAAAAATTCTGATTGTAAAATGAATAAAAATGCCCGACAGCTCAGGAAAGATTCATAAAAAAAATTTTTTAAACTTTCAGCGAAAATGTAAAGGACAACTCGGACTGTGAGAAATTATCTCAATTAAATAATAATGACTATTTGACTAATCCTTGATGTACATCTTCTGATCGTGTCTAATTACAATATTCAATGACAGCGTTTCTTTGTAATTGAAATTAGGAATAATAATTTCCTAATTGAGAGTGATTAGCTTAACTTTCAAAATTAAAGATCATATAGATCAAAACTGGTTACAATACAAACTAATTAACGATGATAATTAATTACATTTTATCTTAAATTAATCAAAATGAGAAGGCTTGGCATAATCAATGAATTTTGAAGCATACCCAGGCTTATTGGAGATAATTTACTAATTGCATTATAACTTCAAAAAAAAAAATAAATAAATAAATAAATTAGAAGGCTTGGTATGAATAATAAATTTTGTAACATACCCAAGCTTTCATCATCTGACTGCTCGTAAGTCATAGGTAGTGCCTATATTTATTTGCACAAACACATGATAAAAAAATGGTTATAATCAGAGTGACCGGAGTTGTCATCTACTTGACTTGAACTGTTAGTTTATGGTACCTTTGGCCTGTTTGAACAATGAAAATTGCTATTACTCATGGATCTTATCAAACTTTCGAGTAACATTTCTTTGGGCAAAGTAGACAGTTTATACGGTCCGAGTTGTCTGTTCAATACGGTCCAAGTTGTCCTTTTGTGAAAACCAGTTGTTTGTTATAATATGGTCCAAGTTTCCTTTCTAAGGTGTCTTATCAAACCTCAAAGTCTTCTCCATATACGGTCTGAGTTGTCCTTCATAACGGTCCGACTTGTCCTTTTTACAGTCCGAGTTGTCCGCGGGCCGAATTGTCCGCATACGGGTGATACCCCTTGTAGTAGGTAGTAGATATATAGCCAGTAAAAATCGACTGAGCTAACGGAATATTTCTTTAGCTCATTCGGTTAGGTGGCTGGCTGAAGTGCTAGAGGTCTCGAATTCGATCTTGTAAGGAGATTCGTGCTCTCCGGTTACATTTGGCGCCCAGCAAAAAACCCACGGTGGTTAGAAGGAGCTAACCAGGGTTTGTGATGTGTATTTGTGTTGAGAGTCATACATAGAAAGTTTGATCGAATCTCAAGGTTGGGAAAATGTGAAAGGACAACCTACATGCATTGAAGTAGGTAGTAGATATATAGCCAGTAAAAATTGACTGAGCTATTAACGGCATATTTCTTTAGCTCATTGGGTTAGGTGGCTGGCTGAAGTACTAGAGGTCCCGGGTTCGATCCCCGGAGTTGACATTAGTCAATTTTGTAAGGAGATTCATGCTTTCCGGTTACACATAATTGGCTATCGATGGATATTATGTCGGATTTACTTTTGATTTTCATAGTGAAAGATGATTTCAAATCGTACATCCTAATCAAATAAATAATGAAGTAATTTAATAGTTTCATACCAGAGACATATAAAAAAAGAGATTGGCAACATGACGAATTCCCGTGAAATCACGCCGCCATCGAGACTTCGATAAAATTTCCACTTCACAAGAATAAATCGTTAATATCTCAATAATTTCATGAATTTATGAAAATATCATAATAAAACTATCTAAACTCTACCAACAATGTAAAATACTTTCCAGTTTTCATAACTAGGACATTGTAATCACGGAAATGAAAGAGGAGTTTCAAAAGTAAACAAGGCACACCACGATCTTCGTCATCAGATTTCCCCATGAAATCTCCACTTTATTTGCCAATATCTTTATTGTTAATAAATATTTTTAAATCAAATTTTCTAAATAATTCTCATTTCAATTTAAAAATATGTCGACTAAATTAAAAGAAGTTTAAGAAGATCTGATGTGGCCGTACCATGTTTGTTGTGATTAGTATAGCGCGATAGTAGAGTTGCCAATCTCTATAATTATATGTCTCTGTTCATACACAATCATTTAAAAATGATTTACTAGGTAATGATTAATCATTCTTTGATCTATCAGGATATAATTAAATAATTAATCAGTGTATTTACATTAAAATTAGTAAAACCCAAGCGATTGCATACATGTACTCCTTGTGAGAATATTAATATGAGACAGGTGCAACCTGAAACGCTCCCGAAAAAAGCTAGATAAAATTCTTACATCGCATTTAAAGTGATCCTTACTCGCCCCGTATGCTTGTCCATTTCAAAAGTTAAAACTATGATATCAAGTTCTTTCAAATATTGTAAAATATGATGAACCTTATTCTTTCTTCTTTTGTTTTTCTGATTTTACTATCATTATTAACATTATTACTTTATTCATTTAGTTTAAAAGAACTACATGTCCTTAAATTTCTGGAAGTGTCACTCTAGTAAGATTTTTACTTCAGACAGGATTTGTGGGAATTCCTTTATTCATGTCATGAACAAATTCGGTAATAGAAAGCCCCCCCCCCCTCCATTGACACCCTCAAAAACACTAAACAACCCCACCAACGTTCATATTTAGTTATCAGTGTTTTATCCCACCTTTTTGGGACTGGGTCCGGGTCCCTTTTGATTGTGAAATTTTTCAGTGTTTGGAAAAAACAAAAAAGCATTATATGAGGCATAACTTTACACCTACAACCAATTAATCAAATAACACCATTGTAGAGAGTATTCCAAACATTGTTTACCTTGCAAAAAAGCCAGTTTCAAACATTTACCAAGGTTGATTATTATTTTAACTAACAGAAGAGCTTAGATTGGGAAAATTGGTCATGTTTTTGGGAAGATATAAGTATATTTCCCATTGGGACTGGGTCCTATAAACGGACCCAAATTTGATAGAAAAAAAAACACTGGTTATGCTGGATAGCACCATGTAAGCCTCTAATCTAATATGTAAGGGGACGACCATTTGAATTTTAGGGGGAGACTTGGGCGATTTTGCTTAGAAATAATATTTATTTTCATGAAATTTTCAAACAAATTATTTTTTTTCACCAAATGTCACATCAAATTATTTATTCACATTTGCAATAAAAAAAATTCTTATAATCAAGGACTCATTATATGTCCTTGATCAAATCAACATTAAAATATTTATTTTCATGACATGTAGGATTAAAATATTTATTTTCACTGCCACCAAGATTAAATTATTTATTAACAAAATCGTCCAAGCC
>MJUU01002478.1:185862-199812 GCA_002080025.1 Modiolus philippinarum | reverse complement strand
GAAGTGATCCAGATTTGAGAAAAATTGAATACAAAAATTCAAATTTCTCTAAAACCACTTAACAGATCGAGGTCGGGTTTTCACCAATCGATATAGAATAACATTCTTTTTCCAGATATGTAATTATGGAAAAAGGTGTAGTTTCACTTTAAGAATTGAGTAAAGGTCATGGATGTCTTAAATACAAAATCTTAAATATTGTATAGTCCCGTTCGATGGATAAATAACAGTCCTGTACAATGCTACGGATGTAGTAGCAACCTGCCGCCATCTTTTATTTACATTGTCAAGACAACCTCGTGTGATGTTGTCTAAAAATTATTTCGTTAGGTAAATATTTTTTTCTTAATGTGTATCAAAGTGAAAGTATTTATAAAATAAGATGGAAATAAAAAGATTAATTATTGAAGAACTACATTGCATAAAATATCGAATAGTTTACAAAATATATAACTGTGCACACGTGACTGTGCATCCCGGTTGCCTGGATGTTTGACTTTCCGTTTCCGTTTCTGCTGCCATGTTGTTGAAGAGTTTGCAGTGGGTCCAATATGTTGACATTCGTACCATTGACGCTCCCTATAAAAACATTTTATACTTTTTGGAAATTCTTTGATCTTGCGTGTGAGAGAGGTGGTAAATGTGCAATTTTTAGTCTAATTCTTCTTGGTTAAATTGTTTTGTGTAATAAATTAAAAAAAAATCTATCTGTGTATCTTTATCTCATAGTCCACATTCAGAATATAACAAAGTAAATGAAAAAGCTAAGGGGAAAACAGAAAAATATACTGTAAAAAAAACAAAATGGCATCTTGTTAACAATCTCGCCAGGAGTTTAATGTCCATGAGTGCAATCTAAATTGACCAAAAAAATATAGAAGAAAAAATAATCAAATGCAACTGTCTGAAATGGCAAAAACCATGAAAATAACATCTAAAAGAGACTTTGAATGATTTGCCCGATTTTGGTACTGCCAAAACAGATTCAAGGAAATAGTTTAAAAAAACAATTAATAAAAGTGGAGCGAAACAACCTTAGGCGAACGGGAATCTGCACTAAGGCACCTGGGTCGAAAGAGAATAGAAGCGAAACAACCCAGGGTGCAAATGGGATTCGGCACAAAACGACCTGGATTCATTTGTATCCCAAATGGGATATTATATCCGGTATAGGTTAAATATATGAATTGGTAAAAATCTTTTATTTTTTTATTTTTGCCAATTTGAGACAAAAGCACATGCAAACGGATCGGTATGTCACAGTAATCAGTATCAACAACTTTTCTTTTGTTTTTGAAGATTCTTCTGTTCAGTGTGGGACCTTAATCGAGTGGTCAAGGTGTGAGGTTTCAATGCTAGAGGACCCTTGCTCGATCATCGGATTGATCTTTGTAAATTGTAAATTTCACTCTCCCACACTTGCATAGCGCATAGATATGCAAAATATGTTGACCTGGAGATCACTTGGGTAGACATAAAACTCTTCAGTTTGTGTGTTTCTGTTGAAATGCCCTGAATTCTTCTGTGAGTACTTCAGCTCCCTCCACCATAATAACAGATGACCCGGTGTCTTAACTCTCCCTTTGGGGCTGAGGGGATGGGGATGATCCTGTGGTGGTGGGTTGTATATAGTTGGGACATATCTCCAGTAATCCCTTTAGGGAGTGTACAAATGTACATGATCCAGATCCTTCAGTCCAAATGGAAAGACGGTTCTCCGGATATAATTTTTCTCTGTGTGCTATTTCTCTACATACTTTCTCAAGGTGCTTTGTATTGTGCGTTTGAATCAAGATCAGTTGGAAGTGGGAGATGGAGCTGAACCAAATTTTCATGTATTGTTGATGTAATCTACAGTCCCACTATCTGCAAGGTGTTATCATACATGGACTAGTTGTTCAGAACAGTTCTCTGTATTTGTTAGTAAACACTGCATATCCTAGTACACGGCAGGTGTAAGCTCCTTCAATTGTCAATGCATCTCTACTCGTTCATGGTCATATTTTTCCCAGGCAAGCAGTAAGTGTTCTGCTGTTTCTTCACTTCCGCATTTGCAGTTTGGAGTGGTGGGATTTCCAATCTGGTGTTTGTATTTGTTCAATTTGTTGTATCCTATTCTCAACTCTGTCATTATCTGGCCAAGGCATGGTTTTGCCAGTCTAGCATGTTTGGGCATCCCATCTTTGGTATTAGGTTGTGAAGATGCCTTCCTGTCTCTGCATGGATTCCTCTGTACCCACGCAGATTATGGGGTGCTCCTGAATTGGAGGAATATCAATCATACATACATACAACATTTTGTACATTGTGCAAGGTTGAAAAGATTGATCTCCCAAGAAAATCAGCATTTTCCCGGAGATAAATTCAGAAACAGAATGGAAATATTTGTATTGATCTACTTGTAAAAAGGTGAACATTTGTATCTGTCAAATTTACAAAATCCAAAATAAGTGATTTTACTCTATTGAATTCCATTTGGGATATTGTTCCCAACCTGGTTTTATTTTGCTTTGCACCATATGTAATTAATAGGGTAGTAACAAAATTACAAAACAATTGTCAGGAGCCAAAATCCTTAGTGCAAAGGAGGTGACCCTGTCACACTAGTTATCCCTTTTCTGTTATATATTTTAATCTTGCCAACTTATTCTATTGTATACCAATTTGTACTGCCTGAAGGGGTTTTCCTTGATACTACAGTTATGACAGATTGGTATACAATAGAATTCTATAGAAGCTTGATTGCTTGACAAGAAGACAAAAGACAGGAGTTTAGAAGGAGCTTTATAAGTGTTACTAGAGGAATATTGGTATGTTCATTGAAGAATTGCAAATAAAATACGTTAATCATCAGGGAAATCTGCCATAATTTTCCTGACATTTATTAATGTATTAATTTGATGAAAAATTTTGATTTAATATCATATCATGTTATTTACAGGTAGAATCACAGAAAACAGTCAAAAGCTGGTCAATAAGACGAGGGCATGTTGTTACTAGTCCTACAGTATGGAGTGAATCTGATGGTTTTCTAGCAGTTATTGATAAAAAGGTAAAAAAGAAATTGGCAGATCAACGAAGGAAAAGACCGTAATGCCTACAATAATATGTGTTGATAGTCTTATCAAATGTCAAGACTTGTTCAGTTTTTGTGAGTTAGAAGCAACAAAGAAAACTGTTGGAAATCGAGAGATCTGATATAGGCATCGACTGATGGTGATATTTATAATATGAACTACTATTTTATTTAATACATTACCTGTGCTGTTTTTCTAAATAACTATATGATAGTTATCTTTGTTGTACCATATATTTTGTCTATATAAATGTACAGTCGAACTTTGATGACTCCAACACTCAAGGGACAGATGAAAACAGTTTGAGCTAGAGGGGTGTTCGAGTTATTGAGGTCGAATTATGATAAAACTTGAACAAAGGGACCAGAAAATGGGTTCTAGACATCCATGGTGTTCGAGTTATTGCAGTTCGAGCCATCGAAGTTCTACTGTATTCGAAATAAGAATCAACAGTTTGACTGCATATTTTCTCTGAAACCATAAATAATTTGTTTACCATCAACAGTTTTCAGTCTGTTGACTGAATTGAATCTGTTTGCATTATTTTGATTAGTTAAATAACATCTGTATGTTGTCCGGAATGACGAAATGGCGACGTCAAGGTTTGGTGAATCATCGGAGGATAAAAAAGGTGTATTTTACATGAAGCTGAAAGTCGCAATACTAGAAATGTTGTACAATGGAATAGGCCATTAAAGTCTTGATTAAAAATGAAATCACTTTGAAGGTCAAAAGGTATAATAAAACAGTTATAGACATGGTCCTCAAACTACAGCTGTTTTGTTTGACCCTCGCATTTCAGTCATGATGTAAAACAAACAGCTAATGTTTTCGGGCCCAGTCAATAACTGTATAAATATAGTTTCTACAACGAGAACTAAGTTGATTATGGAATTTCTCACATCGACTTAAATGAATTTTGCAAATGTTTGAATACAAGGCTTGCGGAGTTTTTAAACATTTGAAAATTTATTAAACAAGATGTGAGAAGTTTCATAATTAACGTGTATTAAGTTGTAGAAAATGTTTCTCTAATGACATAATGTAAAACACTATGGATTATGTACAGAATAGATTTGGCGTGAAATTTCACATGATTTATTCTCTCTCTAGCTAGAGATGAGAAATATTTTTATCACACCAGTCAGGTGTTGGTTAAATACTCTAGAAATTAGAATGTTAGCTATTTTTTATGACTTCTCCAACACAATGCATCAAAACAAGACAAAACATGCAATATATGTACAATACATACATGTACACTGAATAACAAATCTCATACATAGCTGAAATGGGATCATCTGAAGGCTATTCCATTTAAATCTACCATCCAGGGGGGGGGGACGCCATATATTTTAGACCCCACCATCAATAGAAAAAAATATTATTTCTACCATTAGTCAACATCAGGCTGACCCCCCAGACCAAGAGAAAAAAATAAAACTGGCGTTCCCCCCGGGTGATAATTTTTTCTGGAATAGCCCTGAGTAAATACCTAATGTTGACATGTATTAATTTGAAATTTACAGTAAATTACAGGTGTATATCATTTCTGGATATTTTTTACAGGAAGTAAGAATCTGGCCTAAAGATGAAGTGAATTTTGAGAAGTGTAAGAAGAGACATGTAAGTGTTTTAATATGTAACGGTTTATATTTATCCACCATGTAATAAGTTCCAAAGGAATAAATTTCATAGCTCGCTGGATGAAATAATCTCCAGACGGAATAAATCTGATAGATATACATGTATCAATAACATTTGTTCCATTTGGATCATATTTCATAGGATACTATTTTAGCTTACATTTACACATAATTCATGTTAAATTGTATTATATTGTACTCAGTATCTTGTGTTATAAAAAAATAAAGTAATATTTTATATCCAAAAAATTGATTTGAAAGATAAAGAATATACATAGTTAACAACAGTGTGTAACTTATTGGTTTATAATTACATTTCTTTTGCTTTGTATGGGAATCAACTTATTTGATTGGTTAATAGTACTATTGTCACTGTGTTTTATCAATCAATAAAAGGACACCAGCATTTGACTCCTTGACAACGCCAAAAGTAAACAAAGATGGCAGAGTTATCCAGATAAAGAAATGGTGCACTATCAATGATTTTCATAAAGTTATCTTGCATCAACATTAATTGTATTCTATTTATGGAATGTAATAAGTACGGTATTGAATGCAATGATAGGTAAATTTATTGTCTTGTAACAGCATGGCTTGGGGCATATTTTCACATAAAACAGTAGAACCTTTCATTCAAAAGATACTACTGTCCACCCTTTTACACTACAATAAAATGACAAAAAAAAATGAATTCAATAAGAAACATTTTACCAAGTTTGTTATATATGGTTAAAGTGGAGATCATTTTAGTTAGCATTTCATTACTTATAGCCTCTTTTGATATGTTAAGTAAATTAATCTCCACTTGACCATAGATAACTAACTTGGTAAAGGGAGATAAGCGACAAATGATTCTCATTCATAGATACTTGCACCCCACCTTATTAGTAAACACCTGATTTTGCAGGTGAAAAGGGTCTACTGTACTAGAAACTACAGGGGTAATGTTGGTATTTGCAGCATTTGCTACTGATGAATATGGAAAGGTTTTCTGCAAATACTTATTGTGTGCCATACTGCTACAAGTGGTCTTAGACCTCACTCAATCAAACAACAGATAATTTTATAGAATAAAATGGCTAATGTACAACATGTATATTTAAAAGTATAATTGATTTATTTTCAGTTTAAGTTTGACATTCAGCAGATATTAACGACCAGAGGATACTCCCCTGTTGTAGTGTGTACCAATGGCACTGTAGATTTCTTATCCAAAATAAAAGACACATATGCTACACTAAGTCAGAGAGAGGATAATGTTATCATCATATGTCAGGCATTTATACTCCAGGACAAACTTCATGTTCTGTCTTTGATAAAAAATCAGGTAAAGCTCAACTTAATTGTAATTATGGGTTTATTTACTTAAACCTTTCTAAAACAAACTTTTGCTAAACCAGAGACCTGTCTAAACCAAACAGAGACCTTACAAGAAATATGTTTAAATCCAGCTACATGTATGACTTAACGAGAAAGTGAAACCTCTTGAAACCAATGCAGTCATATGCAAAATTTCTATTATTTCTTAATACAGTTGGGACTTTTCCAGAAATAATTGTATGGGGGTGGGAGGGGTCGGAAGGCACTTTTCAAAAGGACCCAACATGCATAAAATTTATATCCCTTTTTTGTCTTATTTTTTATACAACCGCAAAAATTTTTGCGGTCGTATATTGGTATGGTGCTGTTGTCGTCGTTGTCGTTGTCTGTAGACACTTCTGTTTTTGGTCAATAACTTTTGTTCCAGTAAATCAATCCTTATGAAATTTCAACATAATGTTCTTTGTTACAAAAGGAAGGCTTGCAGTAGTTTTTGTCATTGTGACCCCACCCATTTTTAAAAAAGGGGCCAGAAAAGGGTTAAATTGGGTGTTTTCACATATTTGTCTGTAGAATCTTTATTATTAATCGGATTTTTATGGGTTTTATACGCCCGTCTACTGACGGAGGTATTATGGTATACCGATGTCATATTGTCCGTCCGTCCGTCTGTCTCTCCGTCTGTTTCATATGTCGCACTCTAAATTAATAACCCTTTGGCCAATTCACTTCAAACTTTGTAGAAGTATTGGATATGATGGCCTGACGATCTGTATAATTTTTTGTGAAAATTCGATTTTTCTTACAAGAGTTATGGGACTTTATTCGTCAATTTTTAGGCAATTTTTCACATGTCGCGCTCTAACTTCATAACCCTTTGGCCAATTCACTTCAAACTTCGTAGAAGTATTCGATATTATGGCCTGACGATCTGTATACTTTTTCATGAAATTTCGATTTTTCTTGCAAGAGTTATGGGACTTTATTCGTCAATTTTTAGGCAATTTTTCACATGTCACGCTCTAACTTGTGAACCATTTGGCCAATTCACTTCAAACTTTGTAGAGGTATATGGTATGATGGCCTGACAATCTGTATACTTTTTCTTGAAATTTAGATTTTTCTTGCAAGAGTTATGGGACTTTATTCGTCAATTTTAATGGAATTTTTCACATGTCATGCTCTAACTTGAGAACCATTTGGCCAATTCACTTCAAACTTTGTAGAGGTATTGGGTATGATGGCTTGACGATCTGTATACTTTTTCTTGAAATTTTGAATTTTGTTGCAAGAGCTATTGGACTTTATTTGTCAATTTTAAGGCAATTTTATACATATTGGCTTTACTTGGCAATCTTTCTTCAAACTTTGTAGAGATATCAAGCTTAATAGCCAGTTCAAGGTGCATTCTAAAATGAGAACCCCTTACTTAAATTACGTTAGTAACGACGGGCGTATCATGCGACTTGGCGCAGCTGTTTATTTCTCAGTGTGCTCCTTAGGAAATTTCCAATCAGTCAATCAGAGTATGCCAGAAGATTTCACATTGCATGTAGTGTTCCCAAGATAAATGGGGCCCAAAAGGGGCGAATCAAAAAAAATATTTTTTTTTTATTTTTTGTCCGATTTTATGCAGATTTTTTCAATGGATTGCTTATGAAAAATTAACACAGCACTCTGCTATTAGATTTTTGGTAGCTTGTTTGCTTACCTAGGAATGAGGGGCCAAATTGCTAATTTGCAGATTACCTAAAATTTTCATTTTTCATCGGAATTTGATGGGATTTTTTTCTTTAGATTCCTCTTGATATAAGCCTTCAGCAGTATGCCAACAGATTTGTTGTAGCTCTTACCATTTTCGAACTATAAGGGGTCGAAGGGGCCAAAACTGGAAACTTGCAGATTACATGAAATTTTTAGCTCACCTGACCCGAAGGGTCAGTGTGAGCTATTGCCATCACTTGGCGTCCGTCGTCCGTTAAACTTTTCACATATTCATCTTCTCCTCTGAAACTACCGAAGCAAATTCAACCAAACTTTACAGGAATGATTTATGGAAGGTCCTTTACAAAGATTGCTCATTTCGTTCCAATCCGATAAAAAACATGGCCGCCAGCGCGGAACTTAGTTTTAACATTGGACCCTATGGGAAAATTGACATTTTCTTCTTCTCCTCTGAAACCACTGAAGCAAATGCAACCAAACTTTACAGGAATGATGTACTAAAGGTTCTTAACAAAGATTGCTCATTTTGTTCCGATCTGTAAAAAACATGGCGGCCAGCGCGGAACATAGTTTAACATTGGCCCTATGGGAAATTCACATTTTCTTCTTCTCCTCTGAAACCACTGAAGCAAATTCAACCAAAATTTACAGGAATGATGTACTAAANGTGTCTAGCTTCTTTTTGTGTCCATCTAATTATTGTGTCAAGCTCTTTACTGTGTCCACATTCACTTTAAACTACTTTTGTTGAAATTTCAGTTGTCGACATGCTGCGGTCGTATCATGCTGCGCTTGGCATAGCCCTTTATTTTTGTATGTAAAAGGAGGTAACTGCCACCCAAATTTTTTTTGAATGGTGTTCTGTTCTGTAATGGATGGTGGATCTTTCGGTTGCCATGGAAACCAAACAAGAATACTGTAATTTTAGAAGAAAAAAAGTATTCTGCTAAATTTTATGTTTCATTTTTCCTATTGGAAATGCCTTTTATCTATGTCAGCCATTGTCCAGGTGAGCGATACAGGCTCTTGAGAGCCTCTTGTTGTCATTGTGACCCCACCCGTTCTTAAAAAAGGGGCCAGAAAAGGGTTAAATTGGGTGTTTTCACATATTTGTCTGTAGAATCTTTATTATTAATCGGATTTTGATGGGTTTTATATGCCCGTCTAATGACGGAGGTATTATGGTATACCGATGTCATATTGTCCGTCCGTCTGTCTGTCTCTCCGTCTGTTTCATATGTCGCGCTCTAAATTAATAACCCTTTGGCCAATTCACTTCAAACTTTGTAGAAGTATTGGGTATGATGGCCTGACGATCTGTATAATTTTTTGTGAAATTTCGATTTTTCTTACAAGAGTTATGGGACTTTATTCGTCAATTTTTAGGCAATTTTTCACATGTCGCGCTCTAACTTGATAGCCCTTTGGCCAATTCACTTCAAACTTCTTAGAAGTATTCGATATTATGGCCTGACGATCTGTATACTTTTTCATGAAATTTCGATATTTCTTGCAAGAGTTATGGGACTTTATTCGTCAATTTTTAGGCAATTTTTCACATGTCGCGCTCTAACTTGTGAACCATTTGGCCAATTCACTTCAAACTTTGTAGAGGTATATGATATGATGGCCTGACAATCTGTATACTTTTTCTTGAATTTTAGATTTTTCTTGCAAGAGTTATGGGACTTTATTCATCAATTTTAATGCAATTTTTCACATGTCATGCTCTAACTTGAGAACCATTTGGCCAATTCACTTCAAACTTTGTAGAGGTATTGGGTATGATGGCTTGACGATCTGTATACTTTTTCTTGAAATTTTGAATTTTCTTGCAAGAGCTATTGGACTTTATTTGTCAATTTTAAGGCAATTTTATACATATTGGCTTTACTTGGCAATCTTTCTTCAAACTTTGTAGAGATATCAAGCTTAATAGCCAGTTCAAGGTGCATTCTAAAATGAGAACCCCTTACCTAAATTACGTTAGTAACGACGGGCGTATCATGCGACTTGGCGCAGCTGTTTATTTCTCAGTGTGCTCCTGAGGAAATTTCCAATCAGTCAATCAGAGTATGCCAGAAGATTTCAAGTTGCATGTAGTGTTCCCAAGATAAATGGGGCCCAAAAGGGGCGAATCAAAAAAAATATTTTTTTTAATTTTTTGTCCGATTTTATGCAGTTTTTTTCAATGGATTGCTTATGAAAAATTAACACAGCACTCTGCTATTAGATTTTTGGTAACTTGTTTGCTTACCTAGGTATGAGGGGCCAAATTGCTAATTTGCAGATTACCTAAAATTTTCATTTTTCATCGGAATTTGATGGGATTTTTAGCTCACCTCACGAAGTGAGGGGGGCTTATGTGATACCCCTAGCGTCCACGTCCGCGTCCACGTCCGGTTAGGAAGAATGGTTAAGGTCCATTCCTGCTTACTGACATGCCCCACATCAACTATATTGGTATGCCTGATGCACTTTGGGATGACGACTGGAATGCATGCTTCGGATGCTGTCTCTGACCTACATTTTATGCATGACCGACCTGGTTAGGTAGAATGGTTAAAGTCCATTCGTGCTTACTGACATGGTCCACATCAACCATATTGGTATGCATGATTCATTTTGGGATGACAACAACAATGCAGGCTACGGATGCTGTCTCTGACCTACATTTTACGCATGAGCGACCTGGTTAGGTAGAATGGTTAAAGTCCATTTGTGCTTACTGACATGGCCCACATCAACCATATTGGTATGCATGATGCATTTTGGGATGACAACAACAATGCAGGTTTCGGATGCTGTCTCTGACCTACATTTTACGCATGAGCGACTTGGTTAGATAGAATGGTTAAAGTCCATTCCTACTTACTGACATGGGCCCCATCAACCATATTGGTATCTAGGATGCATTTTGAGATGACAACAACAATGCATGCTTCTGATGCTGTCTCTGACCTACATTTTATGCATGAGCGACTTGGTTAGGTAGAATGGTTAAAGTTCATTCCCACTTACTGACAATGTCCCTTAGCAAACATATCAGTATGTATGATGCAATTTGGGATGACAACAACAATGAATGCTTCGGATGCAGACTATAAACTACAATTTATGCATGACTGAATCTGTTAAAAAGAATGATTATAGTCCATTCCTGTTTACTGACATGTGCAACATGTGACAATGCTGCGCAACGAGGTGAGCTTAGCAGGCTGTGGCTGCTTTCTATGTTTTTCTTTAGATTCCTCTTGATATAAGCCTTCAGCAGTATGTCAACGGATTTGTTGTAGCTCTTACCATTTTCGAACTATAAGGGGTCGAAGGGGCCAAAACTGGAAACTTGCAGATTACATGAAATTTTTATTTTTTGTTGGATTTCAATGGGATTTTTTTTCTTAGTATTCCACTTGATACATGTATAAGCTTTCAGTAGTATGTCAATGGATTTGGTGTAGCTATACTGTTTTTGAGCTATAAGGGGTCAAAGAGAAATCATAAGGAGTCATAAGGGCTAATTTTCATTTTCCCTATAGTTTGTATCCAGCTAATAACTGGGTCAATCTCCTTATTGTGTCCATGCAATTATTGTGTCAAGCTCTTTAGTATGTCCACACTCACTTTCAATTACACTTGTTCAAATTTCAGTGGTCGACATGCTGCAGTCGTATCATGCTGCGCTCGGCGTAGCCCTTTATCCAAACATGTGAAGGCCAAACATCTATCAGTCTTGAAGGGATGGGTTCAGATCCTTTCACTGTAATTCAAGAATAGAAATTGCTTTTGAAACTACATTTATATTTTTTATTTAAAACTAATATAAAAACTTCTACAGGATGGTTACCACCTCAACAATCATTTACTAGTGCAGGAGGATTATACAGAAAGTCGCTGGACATGTGAAACAAGCAAAGTCAACATACCAGAGGATGTATCTATCTGTAGCTGTGACATGAAGCAGTTTGGTAGTGATGTTAAATGTTACAGTTTATGTAAGTCTGTATCTGTCTGTAGTTGTGACATGAAGCAGTTTGGAAGTGATGTTAAATGTTATAGTTTATGTAAGTCAAACGTCGCACACATTCGATTGCATACAAACTGCAATCGGGCTTTTTTAATTGATATAACAATATAATATAAAATACTTATAAAGCACCCTATATAATTTACAAACTACTCTAAGGCACTGTACATGCATACACAATAAATATCAAAAATACATCATACAAAATAAAATACAAAGAAGGTTAAAAATAATAATCAAAATCATGATAAAAGTCTTCAAAAATAAACACCACTAGGTATAATTATCAGCTATTAGTAACTGTACAAAGAGTTTAAATTACAATTTGAAATTTAAAATCTAAGATGAAAATATGCAAGATACCAGGACAGAAAAATAATGAATTTTTAATAAAAATATTAAAACAACCATAAAATAATGGATATTTACAAAATAATTGCAAAAAATTAAAAAAATAGCATAGCAAATACAGTCAACTCCATTTAATTGCATACCTCTTAATAGAATATTTCTCATAATTGCATACAATTTTGCTGCACAAAACCATTTACTATATGCTTCTATGTTATTTATTCCTTTTAATTGCATATTGAATAGTTAAAAAATTCCTGTTAATTGAATAGTTTAATTTTCAAATCAAGACATGTTTTGTGAAATTTAACATTAAAAGTATATATTTTTAGCAAATTATTCTGAAAATACTAATTAAAATGAGATATCTTATATGAANGTTAAAAATAATAATCAAAATCATGATAAAAGTCTCCAAAAATAAACACCACTAGGTATAATTATCAGCTATTAGTAACTGTACAAAGAGCTAAAAAATATACACAACAATTACAATTTGAAATTTAAAATCTAAGATGAAAATATGCAAGAAACCAGGACAGAAAAATAATGAATTTTTAATAAAAATATTAAAACAACCATAAAATAATGGATATTTACAAAATAATTGCAAAAAATTTAAAAAATAGCATAGCAAATATTATTAAAAACTGAACAAAAAATAAGAGTGAAACCATGAATCACCCACTGTCAATAATCACCTATACTGAAACATTCACATAGTGAAAGCCCTACGGTATTGGTGTGCTTTTAATTGTTTTTTAAAACACTCCAGTGATCTAGATTTTCTTATGCCAGTTGGAGATTGTTCCAAAGATTTGCAGCTGCCCAATGAAAAGTTCTATGCCCATGGTTTTTTGTTCAGACTAGTGAAAAGTTCTATGCCCATGGTTTTTGTCCGGACTTTAGGAACCACTTGTGTCAATGACGCCTCAGATGGGAGTGAGCGTGTTGTTGTATATAAAGTTACTAGCTCTTGAATAAATGCCGGAGCAGTTCCATGGAGTGCACGATATGTCAGTGTTAGGATCTTGAACTCGATTCGAAACTCAACTCAAACTTAGACTTTCAACTTTCAGATTGAAAAAAGAATTTTGTTATCAATGATAAGAACTACATTTTTATTTTTGTTTCACTTGCATTATTGAGGGGTCATTTTTCATCATCTTGAGTCTCTCTTTCAATCCAGAAATACTTTCCATCCAAATCGTTTAGCATTAGAATGGTCATCATATAATTATTTTCAGCTAATGAGTGTTTGGAATGTTAAGTGTTAGGTTTTAATTGGCCAGTATTTCTTTATGATAACAGCTGTTTTTCATTTTTATCGTACAGTAGTGTGAAAATTTTGGTGCAAAGATTTTTAGTTTGCCTCAACGAAGTTGAGGAGGACTATTGGAGTACCCCCGTCGTCCGTGTCTATGTCCACGTCCGCGGATGCGTCCGCATTTAGGTATATATCTTGGTAACTATGAAGGGTAGGATCATCAAACTTTGTATACAGATGCATCTTGGGCTATCTCACAGCCTCCAAGAAAATTGGGTCTCTTTGACCTATATTTTCCGCTTGAACGACTTACATTCAAGTTTACGTCCAAGTTCAGATCTCAGTCACTATACATGGTAGGATCATGTAACCTTGCATATGCATGCATCTCTGATGATAAGTCAACATCCAGGCAAAATTAGGTCACTTTGACATATATTTTCCGCTTGAACGACTTACATTCAAGTTTACGTCCGAGTTCAGATCTCAGTCACTATACATGGTAGGATCATGTAACCTTGCATATGCATGCATCTC
>MJUU01002478.1:167527-181743 GCA_002080025.1 Modiolus philippinarum | reverse complement strand
ACATTTTCAACAAAGGGTACCTATTTTGTGAAATCAACTCCTCCTACAGTTTTCAACCTACATTTTTGAAACTTCACACAATGTTTCTATATATATTGTAGATGTGCACCTCCCTTTTTGGAATTATTTTGAAAATTTTTTCTTATTTTTACGGACTTTGGAACTTAGTCATATTTTATCAACATTTTCAACAAAGGGTACCTATTTTGTGAAATCAACTCCTCCTACAGTTTTCAACCTACATTATTGAAACTTCACAAAATGTTTCTTTATATATTGTAGATGTGCACCTCCCTTTCTGGTATTATTTTGCAAATTTTATCCTATTTTACAGACTTTGGAACTTGTTCAATTTTTATTGACATTTTCAACAAAAGGTACCTACTTTGTGAAATCAACTCCTTCTACAATTTTCATCTCTGACTTTTGAAACTCCACAGAATGTTTCTATATATTTTGAAGATGTGCACCTGACTTTATTGAATTATTGCCAATATTTTTTCATATTTTGCCAGACCTTTTGACTTAGTCATGTTTTATCAATATTTTCAACATATTCTATACACAGACCCAGTAGGAACCAATAAAACAACGCTTTATAGCTAGAAGCACCCAAACGCAACCCCGCCATTTGAGTCTTTGACCCATTTTTATAAATGTGAATTATATTTTATTGGAGGACATAACTCAGATTTATGGTGATAAATTGATATATTTTTTTCAATATCATCTGGTTTTTATACAACCGCAAAAATTTTGCGGTCGTATAATGGTATGGTGTTGGTGTTGGCGTCGTCGGCATCTGCGGACAGCATGACTTTGCTTCTAGTGGACCGATCATTATGAAATTTTAGTATGATGTATCTTGGCACATGCGTAAACAGAGGTTATAATTTTGAGTTGGTGGCCACGCCCGTTTTAGAAAAAGGGGCCAAAAGGGTTGAAATTGGGTGTTTTCACATATTTGACTGTAGAATCTTTATTATTTATTGGATTTTGATGGGGTTTGTTAGTGTGCTCCCAAGGAAATTTCCAATCTGTTATATGCCAACGGATTTCACGTAGCATGTACGGCTCACGAGATATATGGGCCCAACAGGGGCAAATCCCCCAAAAAATAATTTTTTTATTTTAAGTCCGATTTTGATACAGTTTTTTCAATGGATTCCTTGCCAAAAGTTAATATGGCGCTCAGCTATTAGATTTTTGGTAACTTGTTTCCTGTCCCAGCTATGAGGGGCCGAACGGGGCCAAAATTGCGAATTTGCAGATGATGTAGAATTTTTATTTTTCATCGGATTTCGATGGGATTTTTTTTCTTTGGATACCTCTTGATCTAAGCTTTCAGTAGTATGCCAATGGATTTGGTGTAGGTCTTACCGTTTCCGAGCTACAAGGGGTCAAAGGGGCCAAAATTGCAATTTGTCTAAATATGTCAAATCTTTATTTTTCATGGGATTTCGATGGGATTTTTTTCTTTGGATTCCTCCTCTTGATCTAAGCTTTCAGTAGTATGTCAACGGATTTTGTGTAGCTCTTACCGTTTTTTGAGCTACAAAGGGTCAAAGGGGCCAAAGTTGCAATTTTTCTAAATATGTCAAATCTTTATTTTTCATCAGATTTCGATGGAATTTTTAGCTCACCTGGCCAAAGGCCATGTGAGCTTTTGCCATCACTCGGCGTCCGTCGTCCGTCCGTCCGTCCATCCGTCCGTTAACTTTTATTCAAAGATCTTTTCCTCTGAAACTGCTGGGCCAATACTAAACAAACTTGGCCTGAATCATCACCAGGGTATGCTCTTTCAAGTTTGTGATTTTTATGTCCGTAGACCAAACAACATGGCCGCTGTTACTAAAAATAGAACATAGGGGTAAATTGCTGTTTTTTGCAAATTACTTGAAAACCGTTACAGATATCAAAAATCTGACATGTAGTAAAAATGATCAGCATGATGAGATCTACCCTCGCTGCAATTTTGAAAAATATCTGATAACCCATTTTGGAGTTATTGCCCCTTTTCCGTAAAATTTTCATTTTTTTGTTACTTTTAGTCTAATATATTGAAAATATAGAAGTGAAGTTTAAATTACAAAAATGGTCAGCATAGTAAGATCTACATTTCCTGCAAGTTTGAAGAAAATCTGAAGACCCACATAGGAGATATGGCCCCTTTTTCTTTGAATTTTCACGATTTTATAACAATTTTACTTTTATTTCAAAAACTGTTTGAGATGGAGGTTAAATGTGAATTACAAAAGTGTTGAGCTTTTCCAGGACTACAATTTCTACATATGTCCAGCAGATTAGCATCTCATCCATGATGGCTGCCACTAGGGGACATAGTTTAACATAGGACCCCATGGGAAATGCATTCAAAGATCTTCTCCTCTGAAACCACTTAGCCAATGTGGACCAAATTTTGTCACAATAGTTCTCAAGTGGTCCCCTTTAAAGTTTTTGATTTTTGTGGTTGTACCTCATCCAAGATGGCTGCAGCGGGGAACATAGTTTAACATAGGGACCCTATGGGAAATACATTCAAAGGTCTTTTCTCCTGAAAGCACTATAAGCCAATAGGAACCAAACTTGGATAATACAGCTCATTAAAATTATTGCAGTTGGAGTTAACATATGTGTTATGGTCTCATGTTCATTTACTCCATATCCTTTCATAAAATATCAAAGATCTTCTTCTTTGAAACTACTGAGCCAATTGGAACCAAACTTGATCACAATAGTCTTTAGGTGGTCCCCTTGAAAGTTTGTGATTTTTATGTTCATACCTCATTGAAGGTGGCTGCCAGCAGAGAACATAGTTTAACATAGGGACCCTATGGGAAATGCATCCAAAGATTTTCTCCTCTGAAACTACAAAGCCAAATTCAACCAAACTTGGTCACAATAGTCCTTGGCTTGTCCCGTTTAAAGTTTGTGATTTTGATGTTCGTACCTCATCCAAGATGGCCGCCAGCGTGAAACATAGTTTAATATAGGGTCCTATGGGAAATGCATTCACATGTCTTCTCCTCTGAACCTACTGAGCCAATTGGAACCAAGTTTGGTTACGATAGTCTTTGGGTGTTCCCTTTCAAAGTTTGTTATTTTTATGCTTGTAACTCATCCAAGATTGAAAATGTAACATCTGGTGAACTGATTTATAGTATGAATGGGTGGTCTCTTCGTGACGATGAATAAAACCAGTCACCAGGTGAGCGATACAGGCTCATGTGAGCCTCTAGTTTTCTTTGGATTTCTATGGATATAAAGTTTTAGTTGATAGTAACATATTTTGCATAGCTCTTGCGGTTTTTTATCAATAAGTGATCAGAAGGGTTGATTTTTTCCCTAGTTTGTTTCTAACTAATAACTGTGTCGAGCTTCTTTTTGTGTCCATCTAATTATTGTGTCAAGCTCTTTACTGTGTCCACATTCACTTTGAACTACTTTTGTTGAAATTTCAGTGGTCGACATGCAGCGGTCGTATCAAGCTGCACTCTTTGTAGCTCTTTATTTTTCATAGGACTGAGTAAATAATGTAAAATTAGAGTAAAGATGAGCCGTGTTCATTTACATTGTTTATGATAAACGGATAATGCAATCATATTTACATCTCTTTATCATAAGTGTTCTATCTTTATCTTAAATGGGTACATGTATTGTCCTTAATACAAATAAATCCATAAATTTTCTGTTAATACATGTATGTAGATTACACCACAAGATCCTGTTCATTACCATATTTTATCCACTAGAGATAGTTAAATTATAAAATTTGAATTGCGAGGCTTGCCGAGCATTAAAATTTTTAGATTTAACTATCGAGAATGGATATGATATGGTAATAAACGGGATAAACTGGTGTAATCTTTTTCTCTAATGATCAATGATAAACACCGAGAATTGCATTCAGAATAGATTTGGCGGGAAATAGCATGGGGCTTTATTCAACATACGTTGAATAAAGAAAATTTATCTAACGGGTCGGAACCGGTTTAAACTTGACATATCATTAGAGAATTAAGTTTTGTGGATAAATTATGTTACTTTATTGTAAGATAACAATTCAACATTTTGGAGGCCACAAATGATAAGATATGAAAAATTTGAAAGAAAAAATTCTTTTATGTGCATGAAGTTTTCAGTTTTAGCAGGTTCCTATTTATATTAGTACCACTACATATGAACACTTCTCTTCTATATGAGATCCACATTCATATCATACTCCAGAAATTTTGAATGGATTTTTTTTTCATGTCAGACATGCAAATTGACAAATTCTTGTAGTGGATTTCCCAGATGATTAACGTATTTTCATTGCAATTCTTCAATGTACAAACCAATATTCCTCCAGTAACACCTATAAAACTCCTTGTAAACTCCTGTCTTTTGTCTTCTCGTCAAGCAATCAAGCTTCTATAGAATTCTCTTGTATGCAAATTTGTACTGCCTGAAGGGGTTTACCTTGATACTCCAGTGATGACAAATTGGTATACAATAGAATTCTATAGAAGCTTGATTGCCTGACGATAGGAGTTTAGAAGGAGTTTTATAGGTGTTACTAGAGGAATATTGGTTTGTTCATTGAAGTATTGCAAATAAAATATGTTAATCATCCGGGAAATCTGCCATAAGGTTTGTCAACCTACAGTATTATGTCAGTGACAAAATCCAAAAACGTTGTGTTGGACTTTGACAGAATAAAGAGACACATGAGCAAGTCTGTAATTATTCAGATTTGCCGAAATATATCGGTCGACCCTTTTATTGTTTCTACTCTTTTATTTTGCCTTGTGTTTTTTTGTAATTTGATGTTATATTTAAGATTTTAAGTTTTTCTCTTTTAACAGCTCATAATGCTTATGTATCTCGTTATTTTGTTATTGATCTTGAGAGCTGTTTTTGCAACGCATGTTGTGTTTTATATCAGTGTTGGACTTTGGTCTGATGTACTAGTACAGTTTTCATTCCGGAACAATTTTTGTCATAGTGACTTTTTTTAAGAACCCTACTACTGTACAAGGCACCTTATCTTTGTTATTGAGGACTAAGTTGCTTTTATTTATGAGATTCCCACATGCATGATATTTTTATCACCAATTTTATGAGGTATTATTTTGAATAATGTATACAAGATGCCCACTACATGTACTTATACATGTAGTGTTCTCACTTTGAGTTATCTCAATTTGTTGTATATTTCATATTTATAAATTCATATTTCAGCTTTTCCACATAAACAACAGGTTATTTACTTCATATGGAAAAACTTTATACATGTATCCATACTCATGTCAAAGGTCAACTGTAGCAAATATCCTGGGGAAACAGGATCTGATGGCAAACAGTGATCATACCTGGAAAACAGTCACATGGCCAGCGAAAGAACAGGTAACATAGTTTAGTAAATAATGCTGTTGATGTATTTTTTTTTTTGGGGGGGGGGGGGGGGGGGGAGGGGGGCTTGACAGAGACATGTTTATGTGATAAATATGTCAAGTGACTACAGGTGATTTAAAAATGTTAAGCTGGAGATTTGGTTGGAAATTTGGAGATTGTTTGTCGACTTTTTTTTCCTTGTGTCAGAGACAATATAACACAATACAGAAGCAAAGTATCTTTCCTTTGCAAAACATTAGGCCTTTTGCTTCAGGAAAATTGAGTGAAATGTTGCATCTCGTAATTTTGGCAAAAATTGAGAAATATACATGTATATATACCTGCTCTTTGCACATCCTGTTGTGTAGTCGGCATGTTTACATGTATAAAATTCCATTCTGTGTCGTGTAAAGCAGTCTGTAGATTCAGGTTTAGCTATATATTAGTAACATTCGACTAAGCATTATACATATATAGATTTACAAGTGCTATGTATATTATTCATTGACCAGAGTGTTTAAGATTTGACAAATGTTCTGTTGACATTCATTGATGTGGTGCCATGTGGTTGTTTTACTTGTATGAGTTTGTTTGTCTAACAATTGATGACAGCAGAACTTGTAACAACACTTTGCCAGTTAATTTTATGTGTATTGATGTTATATGTGTATTGATGTTATATGTGTATTGATGATTTGTATCCATGAATAAAGAACAACATGGCTGTAGCGTTGTTCCACATTTAATATTATTATACTTTAGAAGATTTTTCCTTAACAAAAATTAATTCGATAATTCAATATATCATATATAAGATTTTTATAAAAGCTGCAAGTGTAACAATCCCCAAAATTGTCATATGGCTGAGCGAGTAACAATTTTTGCACTGTTACCCTCTGTTCATGGTTCAGTGATTTTCAGTAATGATTAAAATTAAAAAACATTCAGTATAATAAAATAAATAACATATAGCTGGGAGGGTGACAGAGCAGATTGTCACCCCTCGNGATGTTACACTGCAAAGAAAATGTTTTTCAGGATCATACTTTATCCAGTACTGCACCCAGGTGGGAACATTATTTAACATTTGACACTATTGAAAACACATTGAATTTGAATACCGTATAAGTGGTTATGTTCGCGGGACGCAGATTTCGCAATTTCTTTCAAAATTGGTGGACTTTATTTTCGCGGACTCAAATTTTCGCAATTTGCTTATCATTTACTGTATAAAGTCTCATATGAATTATATTTCGCGGTATGCAATTTTCGCAACTTCAGAATGGTCGCGAATAAAGCGAAAATTAAGTCCTCGTGAAAATAACCACTTATATGGTATGAGAAAGGATTTTTCCATGGGGCTCTTTTTCTCTTTTACTACTGAGCAAATAGAAATCAAACTTAACTACAATTGTTCTTGAATTTTCTCCTACAAACAGGCAGGGAACAGTTTAACGTTGGACCCTTTGTGAATACTTAAAAAAAATCCTCTCCTTTGAAACTGCTAGGCCATGGGAACTAAATTTGGCCACGATAGTACTGACACGGTCCTCAACAAAAATTGTTTTAAGGTTCTCATTCTATCCAAGATGGCCACAAGAAGAGAACATAGCTTAAAATTTGACCCCATGGGAAAGCACATTCAGAGATCTTTCTAGAACTACTGAGCCAATTGGAACCAAACTTAGACATAAAAGTCTTTTGGATGGTCCCTTCTTAAACAATTTTTTCTGGTTTCTGCCTTATCCTAGATAGCCTTAAGTGGGGAATAGTTAACACTTGATCCATTTTCAAAAAATGCAATCAAAGATATTCTTCTCAGACACTAGTGAGCTTGAATCAAACTGAAGCTAAAATAGTCGTTAGTAAGTGGTTTTCTCTAAAAAGTTGATTTTCAGGTCCACACCCAATGTAAACTAGCTAACAGACTGGAATCTGTATTTAACAATCACACAGGAATAATTCTTCACCACAAACACAATCATTGAATCAATATATTGATCAGTCAGGCAGAAATTTTTGGATGATACTATTAAAGTCACAGATTATTTCCTTACTCAAAACTACATCATGATGATAAAATTCAATTATTGTAAAATATTAAGCTTAAATAAAAGGGCTATTTTCTGTACTTTCATTGGACAAAAATCCAATATTTGGAAGTCCAAAATTTTACTTTCTGCAACTTGCATCTTCATATTTATATCCTTCAGTTATGAGAGAAGTCTATTGTGACATGAAAACCATTTTAAAATCTACATTGTTGCAAATTATTTGCACATTACGACATGGTTCATATTATTAAGAATAATTTATTTCATAATGGACCAATTCAGAAATTCAACTTCCATCCTCATAAAAGAAATTGTGCAAATTCAGAGTCCTCGTAATACGTTTTCACCAATCAAAAACCTTCTGAACAATGACAATCCCATAATGCTGTTTCATTCCTGAATCAATCCATTGATGTTTTATTCTTATGTTGTGTGATCGTGTAGTTTATTCATTTCAGTTGGACTAGGTATTTATGACACCAGGTTTAATGTTCTACAAGCGTTCAAAGCATTTACAGAACAAGTCATAGAAGATGTAAAAGTAAGATCATTACATATGAATTACATGCACTATTTTCAATTTTTATAAATGTGAATAATATTTAATTGGAGGACATAACTCAGGTTTATGGTGATAAATTGATATATTTTTTTCACTATCATCTGGTTTTTATACGACTGCAAAAATTTTGCGGTCGTATAATGGTATGGTGTTGGCGTCGTCGTCGTCCGCGTCTGTGGACAGCATAACTTTGCTTCTAGTGGACGGATCATTATGAAATTTTAGCATGATGTATCTTGGCACATACGTAAACAGAGGATATAATTTTGAGTTGGTGGCCCCGCCCATTTTAGAAAAAGGGGCCAAAAAGGGTTGAAATTGGGAGTTTTCACATATTTGACTGTAGAATCTTTATTATTTATTGGATTTTGATGGAGTTTGTTACAGTGTGCTCCCGAGGAAATTTCCAATCGGTTGTATGTCAACGGATTTCACATAGCATATACAGCTCACGAGATATATGGGGCCCAACAGGGGCAAATCCCCCAAAATTTTTTTTTTTTTATTTTAAGTCCGATTTTGATACAGTTTTGTCAATGGATTCCTTGCGAAAAATTAATATGGCGCTCAGCTATTAGATTTTTGGTAACTTATTTCCTGTCCCAGCTATAAGGGGCCGAACGGGGCCAAAATTACAAATTTGCAGATGATGTAGAATTTTTATTTTTCATCTGATTTCGATGGGATTTTTTTTCTTTGGATTCCTCTTGATCTAAGCTTTCAGTAGTATGCCAATGGATTTGGTGTAGCTCTTACCGTTTCCAAGCTACAAGGGGTCAAAGGGGCCAAAATTGCAATTTGTCTAAATATGTCAAATCTTTATTTTTCATGGGATTTCGATGGGATTTTTTTCTTTGGATTCCTCTTGATCTATGCTTTTAGTAGAATGTCAAGGGATTTGGCATTACTCTTACCGTTTCCGAGCTACAAGGGGTCAAAGGGGCCAAAATTGCAATTTTTCAAAATATGTCAAATCTTTATTTTTCATCGGATTTGGATGGGATTTTTTTCTTTGGATTCCTCTTGATCTAAGCTTTCAGTAGTATGTCAACGGTTTTTGTGTAGCTCTTACCGTTTTTCAAGCTTCTATAGAATTCTCTTGTATACAAATTTGTACTGCCTGAAGGGGTTTACCTTGATACTCCAGTGATGACAGATTGGTATACAATAGAATTCTATAGAAGCTTGATTGCTTGACGAGCAGACAAAAGATAGGAGTTTAGAAGGAGTTTTATAGGTGTTGCTAGAGGAATATTGGTTTGTTCATTGAAGTATTGCAAATAAAATATGTTAATCATCCGGGAAATCTGCCATAAGGTTTGTCAACCATTGTGTTGGACTTTGACAGAATAAAGAGACACATGAGCAAGTCTGTCATTCTTCATGACCAACTTAATGATGGCAGAATTGCCGAAATATATCGGTCGACCCTTTTATTGTTTCTACTCTTTTATTTTGCCTTGCATTTTTTGTAACTTGATGTTATATTTAAGATTTTAAGTTTTTCTCTTTTAACAGCTCATAATGCTTATGTATCTCGTTATTTTGTTATTGACCTTGAGAGCTGTTTTTGCAACACATATTGTGTTTTATATCAGTGTTGGACTTTGGTCTGATGTACTAGTACAGTTTTCATTCCAGAACAATTTTTGTCATAGTGACTTTTTTAAAGAACTCTACTACTGTACAAGGCACTTTATCTTTGTTATTGAGGACTAAGTTGCTTTTATTTATGAGATTCCCACATGCATGATATTTTTATCACCAATTTTATGAGGTATTATTTTGAATAATGTATACAAGATGCCCACTACATGTATTTATAGTGTTCTCACTTTGAGTTATCTCAATTTGTTGTATATTTCATATTTATAAATTCATATTTCAGCTTTTCCACATAAACAACAGTTTATTTACTTCATATGGAAAAACTTTATACATGTATCCATACTCATGTCAAAGGTCAACTGTAGCAAATATCCTGGGGAAACAGAATCTGATGGCAAACAGTGATCATACCTGGAAAACAGTCACATTGCCAGCGAAAGAACAGGTAACATAGTTTAGTAAATAATGCTGTTGATGTATTTTTTTTTTTTGGGGGGGGGGGGGGGGAGCTTGACAGAGACATGTTTATGTGATAAATCTGTCAAGTGACTATAGGTGATTTAAAAATGTTAAGCTGGAGATTTGGTTGGAAATTTTGAGATTGTTTGTCGACTTTTTTTTTCCTTGTGTGAAAGACAATATAACACAATACAGAAGCAAAGTATCTTTCCTTTGCAAAACATTAGGCCTTTTTTTTCAGGAAAATTTAGTGAAATGTTGCATCTCGTAATTTTGGCAAAAATTGAGTTATATACATGTATATGTACCTGCTCTTTGCACATCCTGTTGAGTAGTCGGCATGTTTACATGTATAAAATTCCATTCTGTGTCGTGTAAAGCAGTTATTAGATTCAGATTTAGCTATATATTAGTAACATTCGACTAAGCATTATACATATATAGATTTACAAGTGCTATGTATATTATTCATTGACCAGAGTGTTAAAGATTTGACAAATGTTCTTTTGACATTCATTGATGTGGTGCCATGTGGTTATTTTACTTGTTGTGATTGTCTTCTATGACTCTGTTTGTCTGGCAATTGATGACAGCAGAACTTGTAACAACACTTTGCCAGTTAATTTTATGTGTATTGATGTTATATGTGTATTGATGATTTGTATCCATGAATAAAGAACAACATAGCTGTAGCGTTGGTCCACATTTAATATTATTATACTTTAGAAGATTTTTCCTTAACAAAAATTAATTTCATAATTCTATATATCATATTTAAGATTTTTATAATAGCTGCAAGGGTAGCAATCCCCATAATTGTCATATGGCTGAGCGAGTAACATTTTTTGCACTGTTACCCTCTGTTCATGGTTCAGTGATTTTCAGTAATGATTAAAATTAAAAAACATTCAGTATAATAAAATAAATAACATATAGCTAGGAGGGTGAGAGAGCAGATTGTTACCCCTCGAAAAACATTGTCAACCTCTGCTTCGCATCGGTTGACAATGTTTTCCTCTGGGTAACAATCTGATCTGTCACCCTCCCAGCTATATGTTATTCATATATTGAATTCCACTCAGTCCAGTGCTAGGACTGAGTGGAATTCAATATATGAGTTGTCTTGAACATACTAGGAGGTATGATCAAAGCTAAAAGCCTTATATAAACTTCAAGATGAAGAACAACAATGAAATCCATTTCTTGGTTTTACCATGTATTTGTAGAGACTTTATCTCATGTACATTTACTTCATATCCTTTCAGTGTTTATGTTTAAACTTTGGCATTTATATTTCCTTTGCAGAGGAATGAAAATAATGAAAAAGAAGAAAATATCAGGAACTTACTACAGAAACTGTCAGACAAATCTCAGGTCAGTTGATGAATAACTAGTCTTATTAATGAAGAAAATACTTCATGAATTGCTTAAATAATCACAATAAATATTGTTTTACATAGACAAAATACCACACATTTATAAATTAGATTTTCTTCTTATACTGTATACAATAAGAGTCTTATTATTTCAAAGTAGCCAATTAATCAAACATTACAATAATACGGTAATTCAGGAATGTACAAAGTACAGTTATGAATTTCAGCATATTTAGGTCATGAGTTGAATATTTTTTTGGTAATCAGAATCTAGGATAATTTTGTGTTTTAGGGGAGTGTGAGTGTTGGAAACTTTGTATTATAATGAAATCTATTACCTTTTGTTTTGAAAAGCTTTGCTTAGAGAACAACACAAACAAGAAATTTTAAAAATTCATGTAAATTTTTGATATACATGTATAAGATGTCAAATTTTTGTCTTGGAACGGTTCTCTCTAGAAGTTTCCTTCATTTTCCATTTGTAAACAATTGAACTGAAGTCAGAGTTTTGTTTAGATGGCTATTACCAAATTCAAAATGGCAGAGACAGCACTTGTGAAGGCATTATAGTTTTGTGCAAACAAAATACCATTACAAAGGCTTCACATTAATTCCTTCCTAACCAGCCTTGTAAGAAATGTTAGGAAGCTAGTTTGTCAGTTGTTTAAAAAATTAGATAATTTTGCTCATATTTATCAAGAGAAAATTCTATCAGATCCAAGTTCTTCTGCAATAGGTTGCAGAAAATGATTTTAAAAAAGAGTATAGTTTTCTTTATTACAGTCATGACAGTTTCAGCTTGAATTTCATTTCATGCACACATGCAGTAATATTAGTTTGCATTTTAAATCATTTTTTTTGGAAGGGACAGCAAATTTCTGGTTATCATAACCAGCCATAAATATAAATGAACGGTTTAAATAATAGATTTACAGATCAGTTCCAAACAAATGGAGGGCCTAGGTGACAGAGTGGTTAAGGTAGTTCTACTACCTATACAACTACTGTAGTCTATCACCACTGTGGTGCGAGTTCGCACCCCACTTTGTACATTACAAAAAAGGGTGCACTCAACTTACAATCGTATAAAAATTACAAAACTGACTGTCATGAGATGGCTGAAATACTGCTGAAAGTGACATTAAACCCCATATCAATCAATCAACCAAACAAATAGATCTTGTACATGTATATGTTTGTCTTAGAATAATAGGGCTAGTAGGTCTTGTTCAGTTCTATAACCTCCTGGTACACGAACAAAACCTTAAAATTAAAATTTTAACTGAATGTCATTATCCTTGGACATCATATTTTGACGAGTAAAGTTTTCAGATGTCAGTTTTATCACGATTTCTTGATATTAATTAATGAGATTTACATCATAGATGTTGTCTTCTTACATCCTTTGATATAAAAAATGTTTGTTGTTTAGATTGTTGTTTTCTGTTTTACTTTCAAGTCTCTTAATACAAAATGGTTAAAGTCAGGTTTGAAATGTTATCTATCTTCAGGTAAGCGCAGGGCTCACTCTGTAGCATCATGGCACTGTGATGATGTTGAAGCCATTACTACGAGACAATGCTAGTCACAGCAGTCTAATTGTTTTAAGCTCACCTGGCTATAGCCAGGGTGAGCTTTTGCCATCACTTGGCGTCCGTCGTCCGTCGTAAACTTTTCATTCAAAGATCTTCTCCTCTGAAACCACTGAGCCAAATGGAACCAAACTTGGTCACAATAGTCTTTAGGTGGACCCCTTTCAAAATTGTGTCCGGCAGGTTCGCACCTCATCCAAGATGGCCGCCAGCAGGGAACATAGATTTACATTGGACCCTATGGGAAACACATTTAAAGATCTTCTACTCTGGAACTACTAGGCCAATTGAAACCAAAGTTGTTCACAATAGTCCTTAGGTAATTGTGTCTGGCAGGTTCGCACCATATCCAAGATGGCCGCCAGTGGGGAACATAGATTTACATTGGACCCTATGGGAAACACATTCAAAGATCTTCTACTCTGGAACTACTAGGCCAATTGAAACCAAAGTTAGTCACAATAGTCTTTGGTTTGCATCTAATGCAAGATGGCCGTCAGCGGGGAAAATAGTTTAACATTGGACCCTATGGGAAAACACATTCAAAGATCTTCTGTGGAACTTCTTGGCCAATTGAAACTAAACTTGGTCACAATAGTCTTTAGGTGGTCCCCTTTCAAAATTATGTCCATCAGGTTCACACCTAATCCAAGATGGCCGCCAGCTGGGAGCATAGATTAACATTGCACCCTATGGGAAACACATTCATAGATCTTCTACTCTGGAACTACTAGGCCAGTTGAAACCAAACTTGGTCACAACAGTGATAAGGTGGTCACCTTTCAAAATTGTGTCCGGCAAGTTCGCACCTAATCCAAGATGGCCACCAGCGAGCAACATAGATTAACATTGGACCCTATGGGAAACACATTCAAGGATCTTCTACTCAGGAACTACTCGGCCATTTGAAACCAGACTTGGTCACAATAGTCCTTAGGTGGTACCCTTTCAAAATTGTGTCCGGCAGATTGACACCTCATCCAAGATAGCCGTCAGGGGGGAAAATAGTTTCACATTGAACCCTATGGGAAAACACATTTAAAGATCTTCTTCTCTGGAACTACTTAGCCAATTGATACCAAACTTGGTCACAATATTGTGTAGGTGGTCCTTTTCAAAATTGTGTCCGACAGGTTTGCACCTAATCCAAGATGGCTGCCAGCAGGGAATATAGTTTAACATTGGACCC
>MJUU01002478.1:118461-152925 GCA_002080025.1 Modiolus philippinarum | reverse complement strand
TATGTTGTTTATTAGATGGACATTTTACACAGCTGATTATCTCCCCTGATCTGATGTCGTCTATTGTAGGTTGTTGATTGGTTATGTTGTTTATTAGATGGACACTTTACACAGCTGATTATCTCACCTGATGCAAGGGAAGTTCTTGTAAATCTCCACAGTATTGTTGAAACACAAGTAAGTATAATGATTAGAAAAAAATAAGTAAGACATGCTAAAAATGTCTCTATAAACAATGGTCATTTTGAGCTCTTGCCATGACTTAGGGCCCTATGTACTATATCTTATGGTCTGTCTGTCTGTTTACTTTTCATATCGTGATGAACATAAAGCTTAATAAAAGACAAACATGTTTTGTTGTAGTTTGCAGACTATCAATAGTTTATACTCATTTTTCAGCTCACCTGGCAATAGCCAGGGTGGGCTTTGCCATCACTTGGCGTCCGCCATTGTTTGTGCCTTTCTGTTGTTAACAAAATAGCTGCCAGTGGGAATCATTATTAGTTAAACTTGGGATCATATAACATCAATGCTATTAACAAATTTGAAAATTTGACCATTAAACATTGGGATTATTTTGACTGTATATATCAGGCATGGCTTAGGTGATTGATACAGGCTCTTGAGACCCTCTTGCCTTATTATATACATCTCAATTCCTGATTATTACTGAAAGCATTTATTTTTGTTATATCCTGAATGAGTTTTGTTTCATAAGCCTTTTGTGCAATTAAAGCAACACAGGCCTGATCCTGAGCAATACTCATAATGGTCTCTGTTAAAACAGAGAGGAATTAGGAAAAGTAACTCTGAACATTTTATGAATCGGACTCATTTAAATTGGGCGTTTTTTAGTTTTTCAATTGGGCGGATTTGATTTAAAGTAAATTTGGGGACATGATGCGAAAGAGTACATCAGTAAAGGAATACCAATGCGAAAATTAAAGTTGTTGGATACAGATTTCAAGCCCGAATAGTCATGTAAATATACAGTATCTCATAATAATTTACTTACATTATTTGAAAGTCAATGATCATTTTTTAGCTGTGGTTTAAAGACATAGTAGTAAGATATCGTGCTTTAAAACGGGGTGATATGTATATGTTATCTGGATTTTTACATCTGTATATCGTAAAATATCATCCCGTGAGCCAGAATATGAAGCACAGGGGCGAGTGAGTGCAGCGAACGAGCCCCAGGCTTCATATTCTGGTGAGCGGTATGATATTTTACAATATTCCAGCTTTCAAAATTCAGATAACTTGTTTATCCTCTATTATTTCTTATTTCTATACAATACTTTATTAGGTTTTGTGTCAAATTCTCCCAACGTTGCGCGAGAAATAAGGTTCATCCATTTTTTTTAAAAAATGGAAAATGTTTTGTAGTTATTTTATGACTTCACAATATTTTTTGTCGGCTTACGTTTTTAAAGTTAGAAATTCTTTGATTGAACCATGTTAGAAAGAAGAAATAAAGTCATTTTTGTCATTGCAGAGCCTCTCATTGTTTACATTTTTCTTCAAGTTCCTAGGCACTTTTATGACGTCACAATGTAATCAAAATGGTGGCTCTGCTGAAGTTATCAGCGACCTAGTTTCCGTATTTTTTCGAACTTCTCGTTTTTATTCTTGTGTATTGTTGACGGTAATTTGTTTACAAAATTAAAAACGGAAAATATAATAGATTCTTTATCCAATTAAGATTTGTTTCTTGCGAAACAGATAAAAAGGATATTGCTTGTCAAACATTGGGAGAATAGNGGATATGGCTTTTGTGGAAGGGCTCTGCAGGCTGAGATAGGCGGAGGGAAAGACGATAAAGCATTGATGTCTATTTTAGGACGGTATCTTATATCAAATACATGTACATGTTGAAATAAGATCGCGTATGTCACATGTAGTTCATCTTTGTCAGCCAAGGGTTATGATCTTCACCCCTTGGCAAGTCAATCCTGATTTCTGAAGCCTCAAATTCAAAGATTTGATTGGTTGCAGTTGTACTTGGCTGCATCCAATCAGATTACTGGAAATCATATTTTTGAATATATAAATGACAATAAAATCTAAAATAAAGTGCGTATTGATTTTATTAATTTTGCTAAAATTCCAAGAATATGTCATGTTTCTTTACTTTTGAAGGTTCACTTTCCTTGATATAAGTATTTTTTAATTTTGACATTATTAGATATCATAAATGATCTTTATTTTTTATAATAAATCATACTGAAAATCTTACATCAAAGGGAGAGAATTTTAGACTTGTGTCTCCCAAAATGTGGCTTGATCTGCCAAGGGTGAAGAGGAGAGAAGGGGATCGCTACCATTGGCTAGCGAAGATGCATGTAGTTAAGATTTGTCATTATTATTTTGTATCTGAGAGTTTTCGACTAACAATGCCCCTTTCGTTTGATAACCACAGCCTTAATTTGAAATAACTGGAAGAAAACTGGAAGAAAAAAAATCACATGAAACTCCGCATAACTAAGACTTGTAAATCACAGGAAATCCGCCCAGTTGCAAATTATTTTCTGCCCAATTGAAAAACTTTTTCCGTCCAATTGAAATACAAATCTGCCCAATTGCAAAACTACCAAATAATATGAGAATGAGTTCTTTGTTTCATTCAGTTTTAATACGATATATACAGTGAAACCTGTCTAATCTGACACCTGAGTATTTTGACATCCTTTCAAATGTGACAATAGATTTTTTTGTCCCAAAGACAGCTTGTAAACCTTTGTATTGCAACATTCTGAATAATTGGACACATTTTAATGGTTACATGGTGTGTTGGATTAGACAGTTTACACTGTATATGGTCCTTATCAGATTTACATTATGAGTGACATTAGATTGTATTCCTTCAAAATTTTCAGAAATATAATTCTGAATTTAGCAGTTTGCTAATAATACACATATAATAAATACATTGTAGATTCATATTTATTTTTTATGCCCCGCCTATGATAGTATGGGGGCATATAGTGTTTGGGTGTGTCCGTTCGTCCGTTCTTCCGTCCGTCCCAAGTTAGCTTAAACTTTAGGTTGAAGTGTTTTTTCTGTGTAGGATGTATGCCATTATCATGAAACTTTTTATAAATACACATTAGGGTATAATTAAACAAAAATCATAATAAAAATTTATCCATGCTAACAACTTCATGCTTCAATGATAATGGAAAAAGGGGGTAGTATGAGGTTTACCCATAGGTTGAAGTTTTTTTCTGTGAAGGATGTATGCTATTATCATGAAACTTGATATAAATACACATAAGGATATAATAAATCAAAAATTATAATAAAATTTATCCATACTACAAACTTCATGCTTCACTGATCATGAAAAAGTGGGGTTAGTATTAGGTTTACCCTTAGGTTGAAGTTTTTTTTCTGTGAAAGATGTATGCTATTATCATGAAATTTTCATAAAAATATTTAAATAAATACACATTAGGATATAATTAAACAAAAAACAATAATAATGATAATTTATCCATGCTACCAACATCATGCTTCACTGATCATGGAAAAGGGGGGTAGTATGAGGTTTACCCTTAGGTAGAAGTTTTTTCCTGTGAATGATGTATGCTTTTATCATGACACTTTATATAAATACACATTAAGGTATAATTAAACAAAAATCATAATAAAAATTTATCCTTGCTACCAACTTCATGCATCACTGATCATAAAAAATGGGGGTAGTATGAGGTTTACCCTTAGGTTGAAGTTTTTTTCTGTGAAGGATGTATGCTAATTATCATGAAACTTAATATAAATACACATTAAGTTATAATTAAACAAAAATCATAATAAAAATTTGTCCCTGCTACCAACTTCATGTTTCACTGATCATGGAAAAAGGGGGTACTATAAGGTTTACCCTCAGGTTGAAGTTTTTTTTCTGTGAAGGATGTATGCTATCATCATGAAACTGTATATAAATACACATCAGGATATAAATAAACAAAAAACACAATAAATATTTACCTAATTCTCCAACTTCATGCTTTAGTGATCACGGAAAAAAGGGGATAATTTGAGGTTTATCAACAGGTTTAAGTTTCTTTTCTGTGAAGGATGTATGCTATTATCCTTAAACACCCAGTATAAATAAATAAAAACCATAATAAAAATATATCAATTCAACCAACTTCATGCTTTACTGATCACGGAATATAGCATTGTTCGAAACAGTTGCGAGGCGGGGCATTGTGTCCGTTAGACACATATTCTTGTTATCTTCAGTTTTGTACATTTTTCTATTTACAGGTAGAATATAAAGTTATTAAATTAAAAATGTTTTACTCTAATCTTTACTTTAATATATAATTTACCTTTTGTTTATTTACAGGTAGAATATTATGATGAGTTGTTAAGTTTGGATGCTTTACTACAACAGTTGAAGTCCAAGAGTGCAATACCACAAAACAAAATGGCCGGACAATATTGTATAGAAGTTTTACATATTTTATGAAATAAATCAATATTTTTTGCAGAAAATGTTGTTGAATATGAAAAAGAAAACTAATACATTACATTTGATCCAAACTACAAAAATTATTTAATGTCTGGACACCTTACTTCTGCTAAAAAAAAATTTCGTCAAGGATTTCCAGCTTTTGTATGTATACTGGGGTCTCACTGTATCGCGGTATGTACAGTTAGGGGATTCCAGCAGAAAGGAGAGTTGGTTCTTTCATCTGATCGTATTCTAAATATTTATTTCATATTTTTTATGCATCTTTTTAAGAGAAAAAAACTGTATCTAAGGTAAATTAATGCACCGGAATTTGATGTCTAAAATTACAAGGTCAGCCATTTCATGTCAGTGGAAGAGTACCATTGTATCGCGGAAATAAATTCCATCAATATGAGGAACACATTTTAGGACCAAATTAATTTCTTTCCAGGATATATTAAATTACTGTATCTTATGATACTTTTTATGAGATAAAGCTCAGACAAAGTTTTTCATAACATTGATTTAATTAAAATATCTTTATTTGAGCTTGAAAATCTCAATATACAAAATGTTTGCGAAAAAACCATGATTTTAATGCATTTTGTACGCATGGTTTATTCAATTATTTCAAAGTAATTAATATTCAAACACATTTCTGAATTATCAGACGGATAAGCTGTTAGAATAAATGTCTAACTTTCTCACTAGTGCTGCCTACTTACTGGCAGGAATGAAAACCGTAATTATCAACGAAAATGTATAAATGCGACATATTTCTGTTTAAGGTCTTAATTCAAGGAACCCCGGTTGTTGCCTCTATTACTTTTAAAATTTGGCAGATAACGTGACCATGTAGACATTTTGTGTTCTACAAACATTAGGCAACATTTCCAAAACTTGCAGTTCTCGAGATAAATAAAATATACATTTTAAATATTTTTCGGGAGAGGGGGTTGATCATGAATTACCCAAAGTTATCAAAAGATGGTGAATTATTAATAATTTGTTTCTTCCAATTACATATTTGACAGAACTGTTGAGTGTAAGCTACCCGGAATACAACATTGGACTAATGGTTAATTTTCTAAAAATTACCGGCCGATAGGTGACATTATGATTACGTCATAGAGTAAAATAACACGTACCTCGATACAATGGGAACAAGGTATAGTATTGATTTGATATTTGGTCTGATACTTTGGTATGATCAGTTGTACTGTGTCTTCCCTTTTCAACTTCATCACTCATCTACTTCCTGTTTGCTGAAAACTTTGATTTTTATATCATTGCAGCCATATATTGAAATTTTTCGTCAAGGATTTCTCAGCTTGTGTATGTAGGATTGATTGGATATTTTGTTTGAAGCTTTGTTATGTACTGTTTCTCACCTTTTCAGGTTCGTCACTTATCCACAGTTGAACTTCAATTGCGCGAACTGCAATAACTCGAATACCATGGATGTCTCTTAAATCTTTTTCTGGACCCTTTTTTTCGAAATTTAAAGACAGTTCGACCTCGATAGCTCAAACATCCTTCTAACTTGAACTGTTTTCATCAGTCCCTTTAGTGTTCAAACCATGGAAGTTCGACTGTACTTCTTAGTTTGCCTATAACTTTTATTTTTGCCATTATTTGCTGAGGATTACATCAGTTGTGTCATTACTTGCATAGTGTCCACACTTTAATTTGCACTTTCCAGATTGATTCAGTGTTCAATGAGCGAGATATAACTGGCTGCTATATGTCGACATCGCTTGATTCACATGGGGTAAATTTGTATTATTATCCACATAAGGCATGTTACAAAATTAATTCCAGATCCCTGCAGCAAGAATTCAGTATAACATTGAGTCTATGTGAAAACACATTTAATATTCTTTTCAGTATCAAGGGACAATTGAAACCAAACTTGGCAGTCTGCACAAAAGCGGGCAAAATAGTGATCATGGTGTCTGTCCGTTCATCCGTCTGTCTGTCCATCTGTTTGTTTGTCTGTCAGCCATAATGTACCTACTTTGTGGCGACAACTCCTCACAGACCACTCGATGAAATTCACTGAAAATTTCACAGAATGTTAAGTACATATTGCCATTGTGCACCAGCTATTTGAAAATTTGATCAATTTTTTTTTCTGGAATTCAATGGGGGAGCGGGGGTGTGATATTGGTGAGCTGTCAAAACATATAAATTGAATACCTTGCCATAAAAAATGGAATACCCTGTCAAAACACAGAAATGGAATACTTTGTCAAAACACAGATATGAAATACCTTGTCAAAAGTTATGATATTCACTTTTTCAATCTGTGATGTCATGAATGTTGTTTCTGCTTTACATGAACCAAGAAGTGTAAAATCAATCAAGTGACAGCTAGAGGGAAGGTACCAATAGCAGATTTTGCTCAAATTAGTTTTAAAAGTATGATAGAAAGTATTTGTTGGTAAACGACTTGTAAAGTTATTGAATAAGAAGGTCATGATCAAGGAAATATTAATGCTGACAGAGAGGATGGAACAGCAATTCAAACCTCTAAAGTAGGTAATTATTAGTAAACAATATTCAACAAAGATTGTAAAATATATATCGTACATGAGTGTTAAATACTTCTCTTTTTATTGCCCTTGTTAAATCGGTGATCCTTAAGACTTCCATACTTGTTTAAAATGATCCTCATTATTTCAGATCAATGTTACATAAATTATGAGTGAAAAAGCAGTCAAATCTTGCCCTTGACTAATAGACATATATCAACATCACAAAATAATATTGGTTATCTGATGAAATACTTTAGAATAAAAAAAATCCAATTCATTTTAACCCAATTATTGCTAGCAAACTAGAATTGGTTAAAAAATAAACAAACATTTAAAAAAAAAACGATTGTTACCATTTTCTCTCTTACACAGGTGGCTATTATAAGGTGATAAGTTGCAACAACATGTATTATAAAGATGATTGGATTAATTTCAAAGTATTTCATCACATTAAGGCTTCCGTACATTAACAATATCATTTTGTGATTTTGATATATCTAAATCCATCTACCCAAGGCCTCATGAAGAACAACAATAAAAGGGTTTTGAAGAGACTTTGTCTGATGTGCATTTACTCAATATCCTTTCGTTGCTTATTATATATAATTGTTGGTACAAAAGGACAAACGAGAACATTGGCAAATGAATGAACCACATAGGAAGTAAATTATCTCCCATTTATTGTCCATTGTGTATAACCTTACCGGTCTACCTGTTCCTATTGTGTAACCAATTTAACAATTTGATTATTCTGTTCACATTATTTTTTTGACCAACTGGTATTGCTGGACTACAACATATATTGGAAAAAGTTTTTGGTGGATTGCTATTGTTAACTAATCAACACACTCAGTGTCCTTTTGAATTGTTCAACAATACTGTTGTATAGCAATCCACCAAAAACTTTTTCCAATATATGTTGTAGTATCGCTATACCAATTGGTCAAAAATATAATGTGAACAGAATAATCAAATTGTTAAATTGGTTACACAATAGCAACAAGTAGACCGGTAAGGTCATACACAATGGACTATAAAAAACATAATCGGAAACATGTTAAGTTCTAGTCCAAAAATGGTGTTCATGATCACAATAGTGATGAAAAACATTAGAATGTGTAGGAAATGATCTCAAAAAATCATATTTATTCAAGTAAAAGTTAATTAAAATTATGCATACAGTGAAAAAGACCCCTCCCCACCAAATGAAATCCTCAATGCCTAATGTCTGATGACAGTTTTCTTTAACATGCAGACAATCATCCCCCTCCCGCATAGCTCTGTCTTCAGCTGATTTTGCCTTTACTATTTTGATCCTACTGGTTATTGGATTTCCAATCGCTTTGATTCGTTCTGCATTGAAGAGACATAAGTTGTCGAAATGTGCATATGCAGAAACTAAATTAATGGTAACTTCGGTATTTAGTTATTTGTTACCACTGAGCCGATGCCTTCGCTGGTGGACTGTTAGTCCCCGAGGGTATTCACCACGGGTGGTATTCACCAACCCAGTAGCCAGTGCTTCGGTGCTGGCTTGAAAACCGATTTTATTTTAAAACGTTCAATATCTGATTTTAAGAAATTTAGTCTAAAACTAAGGAGTATCTCCCTCTTGCATAGCTCTGTCCTTAGCTTATTTTGGCTTTCCTATTTAGATTATATTGGTAATTTGTTCTCTATCAGCTTTTACACATATTTTGATATAGGGATTTCCAAAGGTTTTGGTTTTATCTGCACTGAAGAGACATAAGTTGTCGAAATGCGCATATGCAGAACCTAAATTAATGGTAACTTCGGTATTTTGTTATTTATTACCACTGGGCCGATGCTTCTGCTTGTGGACTGTTAGTCCCCGAGGGTATTCACCAACCCAATAGCCAGTGCTTTGGTGCTGGCCCGAATACCGATTTTTTTTTTAAACATGGTCATTCATGTCCTCCTTGAATATCCATTCTAAAAATAACAATAAAGACCTACCATACCTATACTGGGTACCAAAATTACACAAAAATCCATGTAAGGAGAGATACATCGCAGGATCTTCATCTTGCTCAACTACTGCAGTCAAAGACAGACATCAAGCATACTGTGAAACTATTCATGCCCGAAGTGACATAAATCACATGTGGATACTTAAAAATTCGAAGGATTTATTGGAAAATCTTAAATTCCGTTCATTTTCTCAAGTACATTCTCTCAAAACATTTGATTTTTCCACACTGTATACGACACTTCCTGACGATTAACTATAATCACGATTCAAAAGGTCTTTGCCGATTCAAGAAAATTTGTTGTATTAGGTTATAAATCCACATTTTTTTCTTTAAAAGGAAAAGTATGCTACGATGAAAAACAGGTGTGCAGTATGCTTGATTTTCAAATCGATAATATATTTGTCACATTTTGAGGTGCTATATATCAACAGCAAGTTGGCTTACCAATTGGCACTAATTGTGCACCTCTACTCTTACGAAACTGAATTTCTTCAAAGACTCGTAAAAGATCATAAAATAAAAGATGCTAGATCTGTCAATCTCACTTATAGATATATTGGTGATGTTCTTTCCATAAATAATGCATCTGTTGCTAAATGAATCCAATTAATATATCTGCCAGAACTAGGGATAATGGAAACAACAGAAACCACCAGATCAACATCTTTTTTGGACTTTCATCTCGAATTTGACGAAAATGATCATCTCAGTACTAAAATTTACGACAAAAGGGATGATTTTAATTTCAAAATTATCAATTTCCCTAACACGGACAGTAATATTCCAGCTTCTCCTGCCTACGGAGTGTATGTTTCACAGCTGATTCGTTATGCGAGAGCTAGCACAAGTTATACAGACTTTCTCATTAGACAGAGTTATCTCCGTGACCACCTTATTGATCAATGCTTCAAAAAATTCCGTCTCATACGATCATTAAAAAGTTCTTTAATAGATATCAGTCCCTTGTGGAAAAATTTAAAGTTTCAGTCGGATTTCCAAAGGTTTTGGTTTTATCTGCACTGAAGAGACATAAGTTGTCGAAATGCGCATATGCAGAAACTAAATTAATGAAAATGTATGACTGATAATCACGTATCACTCTCCAGAATAAAACTTTTTATAGACCACACTTATATCTTTCCAAGTTCTTCTAGTGGAACCATTTGTCTATTGCTGTGATTTTTTAACCGAAGTGGAATTTTCAAAAGAAGGCTATTTACTTTACATAAGCTTGTAATAGTTATCACCCATGTAGGAAAACTAACAAACAATCTCACAATCTCACAGTCCAGCTGATGCTATCAAATTGTAGATTGGTCTAACAATTTGTGGAGTTGATACCTACATCTGAATATTATCCTCTGAACCGTATACTATCTGTTAGTGATCGAAAACCCTCTTTAGATTACAATGCTTTAACCGTTACCTTCTGAACCAAATTTTAACCATTTGCTACAATAAATTGAAGAATTTATTTGAAGCCTCTCTTGATATCATATAAGATTAAATGTATATTACGGAAAGTAGTTTTTTTTATATCATAACCGGTTTTGAAAATCTTGGGAAGTCCTATCCTTACCATTTCGCTTATTGAAAATTTTATTTCAATATCTTTGTTCACTTTTGAATTATGAGCGTTTTTCTTTTGTGGCCGCAATAAATCGTGTTACTATATCGAATCGCAAATCTCTGATTGGTGTCTTCGTTTGACCAATTTTAAGTCTCGACCATCATACAAAAAATGTGCTTCCAATGATTCACTGCTGACCGTATTGTTATACCCCAGCTTGCAGGAGGTATTAAGTGTTCGTGGTGCCCGTCCATCTGTCTGTCCGTCCTTCCTCCCGTCCGTCTTTGTGTACCCAAAAGCTGGTATCCAGAAAATGTGAAATACTTGAGAAATACTTGTAGCAACACAGAATTAACGTGAAACAAAATTGATGGGTAACAGGATTTATGTTTGTCAAAAGAAAAACATATATATGCGAGAATGTTGTTTCATTCTTCATTAAAGTATAGGAGTTTCCGCGAATCCAGTTAGTGACGTCACTAAATCTAATTTACATAAGCAGAAAGGCTGTAACCCTACGCCAGCATGGCTTGCAGTGTGAACGTGAGTGTGACACATACGACTACTTTTTATCTAGGGACGTAAAGCTGAATTATACCATCTTTACATTAAATACTGATATCTTTTTTTAAAGTCATTCAAAATACTGTTATTCATATTTTAAGTTTGCAGTATAAAAAATATACGTTGCAGTTCGCACTGCCCCTGTTTCTTAGCCTCATACAAATAAATATCATATTTGAAGACATTACACACGTATATTGTTTAATTTTATATTGTTAATCACAATAAATGAACTTAGGAAAATAGAAAAAAAAATACAAGAAAGAACATTACATTTTATATACAATGATTTTACAAATTCATATGAATTTCTTCTTGAACAATCTAACTACCATCACTCAAGATATGAAGAATGTGAGCCATCGCATTAGAGACTTGTAAAATTTTAAACAACTCTGGTCCAGAATTTCTACATAATATTGTAAATTTTAAAGAAATTCTTTCAGTGATTTTAGATATAGAAATATGGCATACATTTTACAACCTTGAACAACAGGGTATGGTAAAAGAAGTTTTAGTTATGAGACAGCAAGACTCTGGAACTCATTACCTGGCAAAGCTAGAAATCTTTCTTATTTTGGCTATTTAAAAATTTTATTTCAAACCGTGGTGCTTAACTGAAAATTGTAAATGTTCTTCTTGTAGACAGTAAATGTTCTTGCTGTCCCACACCTGAATTATTTTTGTTCAGCTTAGTCTATATTTTGAAGCTTTTACTCACACTAGTAAAGTTATTTTTTTTAATATTATGTCTTTGTTTTATCTGTTTTAATCTAATTTCATGTATGTGCTTTAATGCTTATTATAGTTGCTAATGCTATGTGTTTTATCGCTTATTCTGCTAGTGATAGTGCTGCTTCCTTATGCTTTGCTTTGCTTATTTGTAATTATGTGCATGTACTATGTTATTTATGTTTGTATGTGTTTGTTATATGTTTTAACATATATATCAGTCGGCGAAAGAGACCATTCGGGCTCATGTTTTATTGTTATATTGTATATATTTTATCCGACTATAAATAAAAAAATTACTTACTAACTTTCTTAGGTAGGGTACGAGTTGGAAAGGTACTAGTTGGTAGGGTACGAGTTGGCAAAGGTACGAGTTAACATGTATTCTCCACTACTCCTCCTAAACCACTGATTTGAATTTCATGAAACTTATGCAGGAGCTTCATTACATATTGTAGATGTGCATTACGCATTCTGTTTTCCATTAATATTTTTCCAGACTTTTTACTTGTTTTGACTTTGTCATTTTAGCTTTTTTAGCTCAGTAGAAACTATATATTGACCACCTGGTATCCACTACGCCTCCTTACATACTCGTCAGAACATCAGTGAAACTTATGAAGGAGCTTAATTACATAATGTAGACATCCACTACATATTTCTTTTGTCAATAATATCTTTTCCCCAATAGGTATCCACTACTCCTCTTAAACCACTGATTTTTGACTTTTGCAAGAGCTTTATCACATAACAGAAACGTCGGTATTTTGTTATGTATTGTAGATGTGCACTATGCATTTATTTTCCAATAATTCCTTCTTTCCAGATTTTTTTTTATACGTCTTGTATCTTTATATTTCATCTCTTTTGGCTCAGTGCAAACAATATGGTGACCACCTGGTATCCCCTACTCCTCCCTATCCACCGACTGGAATTTCATAAAACTTATCCAGGAGTTAAATTACATATTGAAGATATGCACTACATATTTCGTTTTTCTACATTTTTCACATATTTTGGACATTGTTATTTAGCTCGAAGCAAACCATATGGTGACAACCTGGTATCCACTACTCCTCCTAAACCACTAATTGTAATTTCATGAAAAATATGCAGGAGATTTATTACATATTGCAGATGTTTCCATTAATTACTTTTTTAGATTATTGACATGTTTTGGGCTCAATGCAAACAACATGTTGACCACTTGGTATCCATTACTCCTCTTTAAGGTAGTTAGGGGGTCTTGGTTTCTGACATAAGAACTTTTTTTAAATTTGTACAATGAAACTTGGAGCAATATGCTATAAAAATATGCCAAAAAATTAGGGGTCACGGAAATGTAAAAAAAAGATACAGTGTTCTAAATATTGGTCAATTTTGGTGTTTTTGCAGCATATTTACAATAGAATTATACGGGAAATAGCCCTATACCACCATTTAAGGGCATATTTTTTCTATAAGCAGACATACAATTTTTTCCAAACTTTGTGTATTTATTGGTACGATATAGAACTTCAATTTAAAAATATAAAAAAGACATGTTACGGGCCTTTTGAAAAAGTTATTTCATGAAACATGAAGAATTTGTTAGTTTTTCCAGAAAGGGGAGATAACTTAATAAAAGGGAATTTGGCACCCCAAAATAAAAAAAAAATCCATATTTTTTTTTGGATAAATTATAATAAATGTGTTTTTGTGAAAAAATATTTTTTTACAAATACAAAATAGATTTTTTAACAAACTTAGAATAATTGACCCATTCCATGGTATTTCAGCATAGAATTATCTCCCTTTGATAGAACTTTTGGAATTTTTAGCAAATATGTAATATTATTCGAACAAACTTGATACTTATTGTTCACTTTTATTTAAATTATTATATTAAAGACACACAAAATCATTTAGACAACATTCTCATTGAATTCTTGAATTTTTGCTTAGCTGCGCAAAAAAGATGCTCAGTTTTAGACACCCCGACTACCTTAACCACTAATAAGAATTTCATGAAACTTTTGCAGGAGCTCTATTGCATATTGTGGATGCGCACTACACATTTTTTGCGCCTTTAGCTCAATGCAAACCATATGGTGAACACCTAGTATCCAACACTGATTAGAACTGCATGAAACTTATGCAGGAGCCAAATTGTCTATTGTAGTTATGCAATATGCATTTTGTTTTCCCGTTATTCCTTTTCCCAGATGTTTAATAAAAATTAAGGAAGAGGTGGGAGCGGGCACTAGGCCACAATAACTCTAGTTTTGTAGTACAATACTGTCAATGTTGGAGGTTGCTAAGCAACTATCAAAGTATATCTTTATTTCATCATTCTAAAAGAATTACATTTTCATGTTGAATAGTTTGACTTGTAGAAGAAATTACAGTGTTACATTTCGTTGCTAACGTTTTTTGGGTTTTGCCAAATACTTGTAAAGAAATTATTTCATTGTCCAATTCTCTATCATTTGCAGAATTACTGATGTAAATATTAATAATAAAATGAATTGTAATGGTTATGTAGAATCATGTAAAAAGAGCGAATGTAATGGATTAATTAACAAATCCACTTTTCGGCATTATCATGCGTCGTTCACAACGTGTCCTTGCTTTTCATTGCTATGTGATTTATTTAATTTTGTCCTGGTATATTTTAACACTATATAGCCTCGTTAAGTGATTAAAAACCAAGATTGTTGTCTGTTAAAGGCTTTTTATACTTACCATTTTAGATCAGAACTTCTATTTTTGTTCAAGTAAGCTGATATTTTTAATCGGATTTCTTTTGGGGTTATTCAAATTCAGTGCCCACTATATAATTTATACAGGAAATCCGATACTTTTGTCTTCCAACTCGAATAAGTTACAAAAATATGAATAAGTACCGTATCTTACGAAAATTGTGTCTGATCAGTACAATAAATATCAAGCCCTCTGGACGACTGAAAACCGACAAAATGAAGCAAAACATCTGAGAATAGGAGGAGGATTTTATCCTGATACAATTGATATTGTTGATGTTAAAAAATCACTTACTCAGTGTTTCCCGGGACTAATACTAGTATATATTATATTAGTCCCAGGTGTTTCCCATGGTTCAAGGTCTTGGGGGCACAAAACCAAGTTTTGACACAGAGAACAGCTTTAAGATCACACAATTCAAAAACGAATAACAAAATACAGAAGTTACTTTGAATTTTATTTCTGCATAAGCGCATTTCGACAACTTATGTCTCTTCAGTACAGATCAAATCAAAACATTTGGAAATCCTTAAAACGAAATATGTGTAAAAGCCTACAGAGAACAAATTACCAGGAAACCAAAATCAGGTAAGGACAGAGCTATGCAAGAGGGGGATACTCCTTAGGTTTTAGCAAAATTTTCTTAAATTTAGATATTGCAAGTTTTCAAAACAAATGGAGTTTTTTAGCACTTGTAATTTTGATTTTATCTATTGTCATGCTTCGATATAACTGATTTTAATTTAATATTTTTCGTTATAACTTTTAAAATATTTTCAACTACATTCAAACGTCCATATCTTCCTTCAATTCGCTTCTTGTTTGCCTTAAATATTGTTTGCACGAAAAATTCAAATGTCTCAAATTTCCAACATAACAGAACATGTTCTATTTTTCTATACGTTGCTATGTCCACTGGTACTTTCATAAAGATGTAGTATATGATACACCAATGCATTCAGTTTTTTTTTTGTGAAGGAAAATACACTGAATGCTTCAATTTTGGGTCAACGACGTATTTTTCAATTGGCAGACCAAGTTATCTTAACAATTACTACCATATCGTTGGGTTCAATTTACGCCTCTCTGCCTGATTCGTTTTTATACTCACAAGCAGATTTTATCCAAAGTCTTAAGAAAGAAGGACAAATGATTTAATCGAATATTTTGATTACATACTCAAGTTGAATAATTTTGCTTTTAGACATTATCTGTGCTCAGATTCCAACAAGGAAAACACTACAGATAAAAAAAAAAAAAACTTGCTTCATGCTTGAGTTTGAATCTAGAAATCGACATAGATAGAATCCCTCTTGCCAAGATGTGATTCGTGATTATCCACTGTTAACTCTCGCTGTCTATTCGGTAAAATTGCATTTCATCTAGCCATTTAGTACAAATATCGTGGTTTCTTTTCTAGAGATTGTTCCTATAACGAATATTTTCGACTTAGAAGTTCAGACAAAAAGACTGTCAAGTCAAAATACCAAAATCGAAGACCTCCTTCGAAACATTAGATAATGGTCACCATGTCTTAACATGATCCATACTGGCAATGAATTGATGATGCATTTCCATAGAGCCCTTTTATTTCTCCTTTCTTCCCTTTGCTCATCATACTGTTTTGGGAATATGGACGTAGTCACTGGTGACACGTTTAGAACAGGAAGTCCAATCTTCGAAAATCTATGGAAACAGCCGTGCATCTGTTCAGTATCGACATGTAAAAGATGGAAATGCTGTTTGTTTTATGCTATCTTCAAAAGATGAACATTCTAAACATTGCAACGGTCAAGCGAGTGGCAAAAGTTTCATTTCAAAGAGATGTACTTTTCCATTCCAACCAGACGTCCTAAAAGACCGCCTGTGGTGAGAGAAACACACTTTACACAATGCTGTAAATTGATTGACAGCAGACCACATTGATGGTGTTTGTAGAATAATTGATTGACATTATTGTAAGATTTTACATTTAGTTGGTTGGAATCAAATGCAAAATCATCGAAGGGCAGTGCCAAATTAGTCTATGGGCTGTTTCCACTTGAAACTCTAGAGTCTGAGAGGAAATGGAATCATTTTGTAATCTTAATTCTGATTGGTAACGTCATTTCGCGCCATTAGAACTCGAGTAACCCTTTGAAATTCGAGGGTAGCTAGAGTTCGACTCTTAAAAATGGCGGAAATAAAGTCGACCAATCAGATTGGAGTATTTACAAAAGTTTTTATCAGGGCCACATACTTCCGGTTATAGAGTCGAACTCGAGTTTTGAGGTTTTGATTAAGTTGTTTTCACGTGGGACTCGAGTCTCTACCTGAGTTACAACTGAAAACAGCCCAAAGATACGCAGTCTTTCGTGGTCAATCAATATAACAACAATGTTTCTCTCTCTGCGGTCACTGTGAATCATTTAGAAGTAGGCTTGGGGTGTTAAAGTACATCTCGTTGAAATGAACGTTTTGCCACTCGCTTGACCGTTGCAATAATATGTCCAGAATAACTTTTTCGCTAGACTTCTTGGCTGCTGACTGTAACTTTGAAACCGAACTGTAATCAGTTTGTCTTTTACATTAACTAAAAATCCCATTACATGGCATTTTCGCGCAATGTTCACAAGTTCACATGTTCCGTTGCTACTTGGATCTTGAATGAAGTATATTTTAACACTGTGACCTCGTTATGTGATTAACAGTCAAGACTTCTGTCTATTAAAGGCTGTTTATTTCTATTTTTAATCAAGTAAGCTGATATTTTTAAATCTACGTTCTGTAAGGATTGTGCCTTCTATATATACAAAATATACATATTTCATTGTTCAAAATGAATACCGAAACAAGAGGCGATAATCATTATCCGGAATACGTGGAAAAAAAGTATAACTCAAATAATATTGTTACTGCTTTTTTGAGTGGCGTTCGTGTTGAATAACTGTTTATTTTGTCTGTACTTATAACATATTCTCTATTTGTTTTACATCTGAATTACAGGGGCTAGGCTTATACTATATATTGTATTTATAGTATTATTTTAACATTTAACAAGTCTAGCCCCTGTGATCTGAATTGCCGTATTGGTGGCAATTTTTATTTAAGAATTTTTCCCTGCTATCTTTCCATATTATTTGATTCTAATGCTGCTGATGCGAGGATACTCCTTGAAACATGTTTGCAGCATAACAGAATTTACTGTTTATTATACAACTATAGGTTTTTTGTATTTTTACTCAGGTATTCGTTTGCCACTGTATCAATAAATTACTTAATGACAAAATACCGAAATTACTATGAATTTATTTTCTGCATATGCGCATTTCAACAACTTTGTCTCTTTAGAGCAGATCAAATCAAAACATTTGGAAGCCTATAAACCGAAATATGTGTAAACCCTGATAGAGAACAAATGACCAAATATGATCTAAAAAAGGACAGAGCTATGCATGAGGGAGAGTACTCCTCAGTTTTGAACAACACTTCCTGAAATTTAGATGTTGCAAGTTTTCAGATTCAATCGATTTTCTGTCCAGCACTGAAGTACTGACTGCTGGGTTGGTGAATACCCTCGGGGACAAACAGTTCACCAGCAGTGGCATCGGCCCAGTGGTAATAAATAACATAATACCGAAGTTAATGTTAATTTAATTTCTGCATATGCGTATTTCGACAACTGGACGTCTCTTCAGTGCAGATCAAATCAAAACATTTGGAAAACCATAAACCGAAATATGTGTTAAAGCTGATAGAGAAAAAATTACCGATAGGATCTAAAAAGGAAAGTCAAAATCATCTAGGGACAGAATACCCTCAGACTAACGAGGCATCGGCTAAGTTATCAAATCTCGAGATCTAAAATGATTAAAAACAACAAAAGAACTGAATTGTTATGATTCTCTTACAATTTATTTAAATAATATTTCCTGTTTTATTTTTGTGACAATTATGGCTTATTCTGTCAAATCGGTATTCTTTTTTATAAAAAGACTTGCACTAGCAGGATACTTTTCTATTTTTTTACTCTGTGTCGAAGCTGCGGTGATCGCCATTGAATTTTTCCACGGAAGTCTCCAATATTAGTGTTTTGGGTTTTTTTATTTGACAGCCTGTTTTTCAAATTTGACATTTTAAGTGAAAATTCCAAGATGAAGGAATAATAACAACAATAAAAGCGTTGTTCCTTTGCTTGGTTCTACCATGTATTTGTAGAGATTTTGTCTGATGTGTATACTTCATATCCTGTCATTGTTTATTACAAGATTAATATAAAAAAAAATAATTAAAAGAGAAAATAGAATTTGTAAATGCTGTGATTTAAATCAATTAGAAGATGAAACTCATTTCTTTTTTGCATGTCCAAAGACAAGAATTTACAATCAAAATGTAAATACTTTTGAAAAAAATTATAAGAACAGTCATATTACAAATATTGTTGAAATATTATCTTCATCGGATCACTTGCAATATGTTGCTCCATTTATTAAAAAATAAGTCACTTATACTGAGAAAAGTGGACAAATGATTGCATGGTTCACCATCAACAATATAAAAAAAGTTAAATATACGTATAGAGTCGTATAATTTTGTTTCATATTGTATTCGTTTATATTTTTGTAAGTATGCTTTCAACCCTTAGGGGTATAATTATGCATTTCTTGATAAAGATTAATTGTTCAATCTAGTGATTCAAATCTATTTGTTTTGTCTGCCACGTTCAATTCTTGTTCATATATTAGAAGAAGATATCAACTTTCTGCAGGAATATACAAAGAAAAAAGTTTTCAATGACACCGTTTTGTTAGATAAAATGAAGAAGTTATAAATTTTAAAGTGTTTTTGATAAGATTTTCTTTCGTTGAAAAATTGTTCCTTTGGTGAATATCTTCGTCTGATATATCCTCAAGAATTGATCAATGAAAAACAAATATTCCTCTTTTTTAGATTCTTATCTCTAAATTGAAAAAAATGATTTAATGCAAATGGGATTATCTTGAAAATATGACCGCTCACTTTGTCTACGGCGACATTGCAGTTTGTCGAGCTCATGGGGAATACATAAATGCAGTCAGTGAATGTTATGTGTTCCTTATAAGGATGTTAACGTTTTATTGTTTGAAAAAGAACGACAAATGAAATTTCAAAATAGCACACTGGATACTTCCCCCAAAAAACAAAATGTATTTAATGGGATTCCCCATGAGTTGTTTGATCCTTGCTAGACTCACCGTGTCATAAATAACAAAATGACCGAAGTTACTGTGAATTTAGTTTCTGCATATGGCCATTTCGACAACGAAATCTCTTCATTGCAGATCAAATTAAAACATTTGGATATATGTGCAAAAGCTGATAGAGAACAAATCACTAGTAGAATCTACACTACCAACAATCCACCTATATTTTTCAAGTACTTTTAATGCTGCTATATTTCTGGTACTGGTATGAAATATTATTATTAAGTACATTTCTTACTCATACATTTTCAGTACACTTAATACATACATCTTTGCAGTAATGTAAGAGGAAATTACTTTCAGTACTAAACATTGCAGTCATTTTTCAGTACTGGAATTTACGGATGACAACAATGACGACTCTTAAAAAGTATGCATCTTATCATTTTGTATTATAAAATTAAAAATTTTCACTTCAATATTCCGATTCTGAAATAGTCAGCATGGGAGTAAACTTTATTTTTATGAAGATATGTTCTTGCAACATGCATGTGTCAGGTTGTTTTTCTCTACCACAGACTTGAAGATTCTGTACATAATGGAGTAACATTGTCGATATCTATTAAAATCAATGAAAGATTTTTCACTAATCTCTTCAGACAATTGGTAAATCTAACTACCATGTAACAGTAATTTTGAGGAACTTGTTGTTTACTGATCGATATAAGTATTAAAGGGATAAGTACCGAAAAATATGTATTCCATTGTTTTTTCTTTGTCTTTTCGTGGATTACTTTTTTGTTGGTTCGGAATGAGCTTTTCCGATTTTCTGTGCCATTGCTTTTGCACTTTTTTTCTTTTGAATGATTGTATACAGAGTCTTCTTTTAGAATAAAATTTTCAAAATGTAGCTTTAACTTGATTATGCTGGATGACCAATCCGAAAGTTTGATGTCTCCTTGCTGCAAATAAATTCATAGCGTTTAAAAAACAAAAGTCACAAGAAAATAAACAATCACAAGGACTTTTAAACTCGGCCATGGACACAACTGTGCATTTGAAAAATCTTACAATATAATTCCAAGTTTTATTCAGTGTCAAAAACTGTAGCTATTGTAACGTATTGAAACAATTTAACTTTTTAGATTGATGGCGTGGCACCATTTGAGAGAACTAGACCACTTGGCTACTGATACCCTGCGAGACTGACAACCAATCTCACATCGGAATCAGGTACATACTAGTATAGCAATAAGGTTAGGTAAAAAAAAAACGAAAACTCTAGAAATATATACTGTGACTTTAGCGGTATACTTTAAATCTTCAATTTGATTGGTCTAATCTATATTGACGTACCAAAGTTGTCGAAAAAGCTATATTGAGAGTTTCAGTGTTTTGAAGACAGAATATAAATAGAATGAGGATATTTATTATTATAACATTTTTTATATTTGTAACGTAACATGATATAACTTATAACATTGCCGTATGCCTTTCCAATATACGTAATGCTTTAAAATATATACCGCTTTTAAAAGTGCGTATGTATAGTTGTTAATACTGATTCGGTCACATCTTCATGAACACATTTCACTTTCAGCCTCTTGTTTCTATTTACTTCTTTTTACTATAGTAAACATTAACACCTGGAACAAACATGTTGTCCTTACCATTTTTATCTTTTGTCGGTTTATCTTTCGATAATGACTTTGCCAAATTTCTTATGTCCTTTGTTCTGAAAGATTCTAAAATGTCCGTACTTTTATTCCTATTTTGAAGATGAACGCTGATTGTGTCTTCTTCTTTGTTTCTTTTGTTTTTCTGAGCAAGCATATCAGTTTGAGCACGTGTTAGCATCCAGTCACCTCTCATATCTCTCGAGGTGTCATTACCAGCTGCATCCAATGAATGTTCAGTATTGTCATCATGTGATTCACTGCTGCGTCTGGAAAGACGGCTCTTGCTTTTGAAATGTTCATTTGGTAAGCCATCGTCATCCTTAATCAAAGGTGTCGACAGACTTGATGCAAGGCGCTGGAATCGATCATCCTTTGACGGATTTCCAGGTTTTAAATGCGTTTTACCCCTATATTTATTATATTTTTGAAGAGCATCCTTATCAACTATCATTACCTCTGGAAGACGCGTCATAAATGTCCTCTCTCTATGAGTAACAATTTCCGTTTTCTCACGTCTGATGCTGAAAGGCATTTTTGGCAAATTTTCCATATTTTCTCTTACACTTTGACTTCTGAATGAGTATTCCGGTGCGTGATACATTACATCAAAACTAGGTCGTCTTTTCTCCTCTTGCATCTGCACATTTGGTAAGTTTAATCCTGAAAGACGAAATTCATCCTCACGTTTCCACTTTGCTTGTTTACGTTCTTGGTTTTTCATAAAAGTTCTAGCCGAGAGATCGAAAGAGTTGGAATTTTTAATTTGTCTCACTGATAGGTTAGTTAACTGCCTTTCCAAATGACGATCTTGACTGATATTTTCGTGTAGAATAGTCCCATACAAGTTGGTTTTAGGCATGGCATGTCGGACACAAAGATGCTGTTTCAATTTTATATTTTTCGTATCGGCACCAGGCTCATAAGTCAGTAAATCTCGAGAAATTTCAAAAGGCAAGTCTTGTTGCAAAGCCATCCTGAAACCTGTCAATGTCATATTCGATTCTTTAACTTTCGAATCAGCCTAATTCCACAAAGTCTGAATTCGGATTAAACCTAACGTAATACAGATTACCGTTATAATATTCCAGTAGGTTACACAAGTTTAAAATTTGTACTGGAAAATAGAATACATAACAATTTTGATCTCACCGACAGATTGGAAAATTCCCCTTCTCAGCCAAGCTGTCTGACCTTCACAGTTCTGGTATCTTCTTCTTTGTATTGTCGCTAAAGAATTTTCCAAACATATACCAATATCATCCTTCAATCGCATTTCAGCTCTTGTATAAAATGAATTACACCATTCTGTAAATGTTGGTTGATTGCCTTCCTATGATAACACTTGCTCTTGTAAGTCAGTCAGTAATTCAATACTTAGTCTACCCGTGTCATCAACATCAGAACAACCGTCAATTTGCCATCTAATTTCCCTTTGTACTGAAATATTGAATATGATATTTTAAGTAATATACTTAATGTGTTGTTAACAACGCTTTATTAAAAGCCTTTGTTCTCGGATACGAGTGGTTGGTTCGGGGTGCATTAAAATTCATAATCAATTCGTGTGTATTAGGATAATCTACCATTAATCTCTTTGGATTGTATCAGTGTGCTACTTTATGTATGTTTAACATGTATAATTGTATTTGTACACAATAGACTGAATGATGATTTTAAAAGTACAAAAATCATCAACTAAAGTGATATATAACATGCCTTTTAAATATAAATAGACGTTATAACAGGAAAAATGCAAATTATAATCATTTAAATTATTCTGATACACACTCTGTATTAGTGGGGTATATTTTCTTTTTGCGGTTAATATAATCATGATGAATATCAAATCCCGTCGGTTTACATTGTTATCGCTGTGTTCGAAGCAGGAGATAAATTTGTTAATTATTTATAAAAATCATAACAAACAAAGAAATGTTTTTGGATATTTAGTTTTGCTCAAATACAGAGATAACAACAATAAAAGCATTGGGCCATTGCTTATTTCTACCATGTTTTTGTAGAGACTTTGTCTCATTTGCATCTACTCCATATCCCTGAATTGATTATATAAGACCGTGACAAAACCGGACTTTTCATACTGGCAGTGTGACGGGTGCCACGCGTGGAGCAGATCATGCTTACCCTTCCGGAGCACTTGATGATACCTCAGTGTTTGTAGGGTTCACACTGATAGTGCTTTAGTTACGAGGCGCTCTTCTTCATTTTTGTTTTATTTGTTTTGTCTTTGTCATACTGTCTCTATTTGTGTATATGAATTGCCGTGAATTTTTTATTTATGGTTTAAGAAATCCCCCTTTCCTCATTCTTGCTTCGGTATTCGTTTGCTGATGTAATCAGGGCCTCATTGTTTTATAATTTCAAGACATCCTTCCAATTTGTGTTTTATATCGTTGTGTAGGATTTGTCTCAACTGGTAATGAACTATCGTAATTTTTAGTGTAGTCTTAATCACCAGCATCTTCTTATACAGTCATAGTAACATCTTACTCAGTCATACGTAATCACTGTCAAGTACGAACGGGGTTATTAAAACCATAAAACAAAGGATGACTTGGAGATTTGATCGTCGTTTTTTTTTTTTTTTGGTAACGTTTTGAAATTCGGACTAATAACAGAAATTGTCAAGAAAACAAAACAGATGTATAGCAGAAAATGAACAAATGTTGTAAAACTTACCTGGCAGATATACAATAATCAATGAAGGGATATGGAATAAATGCACATGAGAAAAAGTGTCTACAAATACATGGTAAAACCAAGCAATGGAACAACGCTTTTATTGTTGTTCTTCATCTTGAAATCACCATGAGGCCTTTAACATAGTTAGTTCAAGACGGCCTCTAGCAACGATTTGAGCGGAATTCATTTATAGATGTTGAACAATACAACATCCATAATTAAATGACGAAGTGTCCTTTCAAACCCTTTTTAGTTAATTAATCAGAAAGTTTACTGCTATTTGAAAGCTTTATGGTATTAAAGGATAAATGATTTGTAAAATATTACAGTGAGGATGTTTCCTTAATCTATTATATTTCAGACACACTTTAGCAGAGGTTTATTTGGGTCATAGGCTGAACCACTTTCCGTACACCCTCTGTTCAATTTCAAAACAAGATCATTTTTAGTTATTTCAATGTCCAGTGTACAAAATTAAACATAAATGTTAAGATTGAAATGATCTGCATGCATTTGCAAAATATTGCCACTTTTTAGTAAAACCAATATAATTGAATTCTCTGATTTTTGTTTTCACTTAAGTTTTATCTGATTTTCTTCATACGCCTCTGTTCTTTTCTATACTCTTCATTCAAGAACCTTAAGCTTTTCCTCGCCATCAAATTTTCCTATAAGTTATGAAAGGATATGGAGTAAATGCACACGAGACAAAGTCTCTACAAATACATGGTAAAACAAGTAAAGGAACAACGCTTTTATTGTTCTTCTTCATCTTGATAATCACCAGGAGGTCTTCTTACATTTCTTGTAAAAACAATGTACATTCTTTATTTTTAATTTCTGGACCGAATTTCATGCAGTTTATATTATTAGAAAGAGAATGCAAAATAGTTTCTACCAGTTATACCTTAATTAGTTTTTGTTATTCACTACTATTTCATTGAAAAATTTTACGCCACAGTTTTTGAAAAATATCATTTCAAAATATTGTAGCTGTGATTAAATTATTTCAAAAAAAGTATGAAACATACGGTTATACCACTCTGTCTGTCAAGCTCTCTCTAGCAGTGAAAGACTTCAAATCAAACAGAAGTTGAAACAGAGTCGTGTAATATGCACATTTAATCGACAGTGAGGAAAAAACATTTGGCACTTGAGTCAACCAGGCAAAATATCCTATATTTTGTATCAAATATAGCTATACATAAATGACTTTCAGTTGAATGCAAAACCCCATTTTTTATAGTCAACTGCAACAAATTATTGTTTTGCAGCAAAAAAAAAATAATGCGAATAAAACATATAGTAATTTCTTTTACGGATGTAATAAGTGGAGGTTTTTGAAACTTCTGTAAGATTTTTCGGATATCCCAATTTTAACCTTTATTCCAAAGTAAATATTTTTGCCACATAAAACCAAATTTTCTTTTCATCAAAGGCTTCAGTACCTCAATTAAGGACAGTAAGCAAATTTTCAATACTTTCCTATTAAAGAAACCAATAATGTCTCAAAGCTATATGCCCGTTATGGGTCCTTTGATTAGGTCAATAAAATTATCTTATCTTATACCAAGGTAAAATTCCAATAGAGCCTTTTCCCGCAAATTTTCAGAATGTGAAAAATCTTAAAAACAATGTCCATTACCTATCAATTTTTTCAGCTAAATGTGTTCCATTACTAATACTTCTTCATTTAAATCTGAAGATTTTCTCAATTTCACCTTACTTAATCCTTAATCAACAATTTTGCCCATTTGCTCTACTCTTTATACCTAGCGTATCGTTTATAAATAACACCATGAAGGGTCATTTAATATATTTTTTGGTTAAATTGTTGGAAAAATGGAAAATTTACACTTTTTAAACTTTCCGATTTGAAGACTTGAAATCTTAACATTTGTTAAAATCTTAATTTTAATCAATCAATTGCCTTCGTCGTTAATCGTCATGCGATAAAACTCTGCTGATTGTTAGCGATAACTTTGAAAACCTGTGTGGCAATCAAATTATCCAAGTGAGCTATTTAAGCCATTTTAAGCTTAGATGAATGAAAAATGTGAATTTTCGATTTTTCAGACCCTAAGACTCCAAGCTGAAGAAAAACATTGAAGTCGTTGCTCCACTGCTTGGTTTTCCATATATTTGTAGAGACTTTGTCTCATGTGCATTTACTCCATATCCTTTAATTTTTCATTTCCAGTAAATTTGTCGTTAAGGTGTGGATATCTAGAAAAATTATAGTAGGATATATATCCAACTATCGATAAACGTAACCAAATAACAAGAATAGTGCACTTTTTTTTATTGAGGTATACTTAATTACAAAATGCAACATGTGTTTCCTTCCCCACAAAAACGCTTTCATTGTATCGTTAAAAAATTCCAAAACTCTCGAAAGAAGTAAATGTGACTTATTCTAAGGGAGCACCCATTTGATTTTTAGGGGGGGGTGCAAGGAAGGAAAATCTGATCCTGGATTTTTTTCACGCAATTTGTGAGCCTGACAATTTTTTTCTCACTCGAAGTATCCTGTCATTTTTTTTCGGTCCAAGCCAGAAATTTTGCTTCATATTTGTCATCCTGGTTATTTTTTTTTCAGCTTCCTCCTGTCCTGATATTTTTTTTTCGCCAAATTTCTGATCCTGATTTTTTTTTCAAATTCCTTCCTTGCCCCCCCCCCCCCTAAAAATCAAATGGTTGCTCCCTAACCACCAAATATACAAAAACTCCAGTATAAATAATCAATGCAGGGATATGGAGTAAATGCACATGAGACAAAGTCTCTACAAATACATGGTAAAACCAAGTAATGGAACATTGCATTTATTGTTGTTAAGTACAAATAAGACCACGTCATGTGGGTTATTCAAATTTTCATCATTAAGGCGTTTATAATTTCAAAATATGTAACCCAAAATATATCTGTGATAAAATATAAACATATGTTTACTAGTATCCAAATATTGTATCTTTAGTTTTTGTTGTTTAAAATCAATATCAAATAGATCATTTTGAATAAATGCGAAAATACGAAATTTTTGCCTGTCTATCTGAAAATTAAGTTTTAAATGTGGCAGTTTCATGCTCAAAATAGCACACAACTGCAACAAAAAAATGGTTTCAATTTCCTTTTCAAAGTTGGTCGTTATGAGTGTAAAGAGACCAGAAGACTACTAAGTAGAGCAGATACGCACAAAGAAGATTATCCTTTATTTTTGGTCAACAAGTATTTCAAATTATACTTATACCTATACTTATAATTTCAAATGAATTAGATATATATTTCTCTATTTTTTTATTTTGCTGTACTAAATATAGTCATCTGATTTTTTTCTTTATTGAAGTGCCAGAGGATTCTTATATTTGCGCTATTCCCACATACACACTAGGCCTGGTAACCATACGCTAGCACATACTCCAGTGAAATTATTTTTAATGAAAAAGAAAACATGTTTAGTAGGCCATGTCTTTTGTAGATTTTACGGTAAGTATTACAAAATTTCAAACAAGTATACGATAAATAACTAATGGGGTAATAACAGAATTACCGAAAGAGTAGTCAACAGCCGATGTCTATGAGACAAAAAGACAAATCGGAAGGAAACCACCGGGAATATTGTCGACCACAATGGTCCTGACTTGGCACAGGCATTCCAAAAGAAATGGTGGGTTAAACCGGTTTTATGGCTAACCAAACCTCTCCTTCCATTGCGGAAGTGTCCGGTAGCAACTCAATAGAAATTGCCATTGAAAGGTCGTAGAAGTTAAAAGAAATGATCATCCCATTAGTAAGTAAAGAAAAAATCTTGAATCAGAATCCTTTCATTCGCCATTTCCGACTGAAACTTTAAATTTTTCCATAAGGTACTGATATCTATTAAAGAACTTTTTAATGATCGAATGAGACGGAATTTTTTGAAGCCTTGATTAATAAGGCGGTCACGGAGATAACTATGTCTAACGAGAAAGTCTGTATAATTTGTGCTAGCTCTCACGTAACGAATCAGCTGTGAAACATATACTCCGTAAGCAGGAAAAGCTTGAATATTACTGTCCATGTTAGGGAAATTGATAATCTTGAAATTAAAATCGTCTTTTTTGTCGTAAATTTTAGTACTGAGGTGACCATTATCGTCAAATTCGAGATGCAAGTCCAAAAAACAAAACAAAAACAAAACAAAAAAACAAAAAACAAAACAAAATATGCAGATCTGGTGGTTTCTTTTAACTCTAGTTCTGGCGGATATATTAATGGAATCCATTTAGCAAAAAATTAATTATTGATGGAAATAATATCATCAATATATCTATAGGTGAGATTGAAGGATTTAGCATCTTTTATTTTGTGATCTATTACGTGTTTCTGAAGAAATTCAGTCTCGTAAGAATATAAAAACAAGTCTGCGAGAAAACGTGCAAAATTAGTGCCCATTGGTATGCAAACTTGCTGTAAAAGCATCGACGGAATGCATATTAGTTGCTACAAAAAAGTCAGCATCTGTCTATCCATTTAAAATAAGGCTATTAAGTTATTTTTCACGGTAACTGATTGGAAGAAAAACAAATTTTGTTGTGAATGGTACAGATTACAGTAATTTAGAAAATATCTTAGATCTTTTTTTTGAATGACAAATATTCTAGCAGTTACAGTCATAATGTATGTGGATAATAAATTCTCCATCAGGGCATTTTCCTTGAATTAATAATAAGCAATATGAAAAAAGCTCTATTGCTGAAAGGTTGTCACTTACCTAGTGAAGTAAACAATATTTTTTAAGGTATGCAAACCGGATTATATTACACTGATTTCAGAGAGTGCTTTATACATTAGTTATCATCGTCACAAAAATATGAGAAAATTTTTTCAACCAAAAGTGACTTCAAAAATTGTTTCAGAAAAGTGGTTTGCAAAATATTGCAATAAGAAATTAAAATGAAATATTATTCTACTCATAATAATTTCAATTTGATATTTGTTTTGTAAATTTAAAACTACTGTTACATTTAAATCGCATTAACAAAATTGAATTCCCTTTGATATTTCAAAAGACAAACATAACAACGTCGGTTATTGTAAATATTATTTCAAATTATTGTTGCTTTAAAAGTACAAAGCATGCAATGAAACAAAACTGTTTTAAAGCTGCATCAACAGAGAGTCAACAACTAAAAACAATAAACCCATTAAAGTCCAACATCTCTTGACATGAGATGAAGGGAAAGTTTGGGTACCCATAAACCGGTTTAACCCTGTCACTGACTTTTGCTAGTGCCGGTACCAAGTCCGGCTGTCCGAGTTCCTATAGTTGTTTGCGTTTGTCTATTGTTTTATTTGTGCGTTTCCTGTGTAATTCCCTGGCAGATTGTAGCATGTAATTGTACTCTGCAGCCATTGCAGATGTCATCCCTTTTATTACATGGTGATATAGAGTCATAAGGAGGCGATTTTAAATTGCAAAATTGAAATTAAGATGTTTAAACATTCTGAAATAGATATTGTGATATAATTGTACATTTTTAAAAAGAATTTTGATTTTACATAATATATACATCTGCTGATGGTTTTCCCTTTTTTATTTGATCTGCACTGAAGAGACATAAGCTGTCGAAATCAGCATTTGCAGAAACTAAAATCTACAGTTACATTGGTATTTAATTCAGCAGACAATAAACTGGATAATACCAGAAATTCTGAAATTTCTAAAAAAATTCTGTTATGTTGAAAATATAAAGCTTTCTTGTAAATAGATTTAATAAGTTATACGGTAATAAAAAAAACTTGAAATATATACATACATTTCTATGAGATTGTGGCTAAAAATTCGGATTCTGAAATCAAAATCTATTCCGGGGGACAAGAATCATTCCTCAAAATATACATTCATCTACAATAGAAGTTAACATCATCCAAAATTAGTATTCCCATCAAAAATGCAAACTTTCCAAGTATGACAATGTAATATCTAAGTACTAACTTACCAAATATTCCAATGTTACAGTGTTTAGAAGAAAATGAATACTTTAGTACATGGATCACTAAGAAAAAGAAATTTAAATGAAAACATAATTTTCATGTTTCTTTATTGTCCAATAGAATTAACAAATGTTCTTTCTTTGTTGTTTAAATTGAAAAAGTTATTTTCTAATGGAAAGACTATTTAAAAGATTGAATTTGATTCGTATTTTGACGACACTAAAAGAAAAGTTGAATAGAAAACAAATTTTATTGTTGTTTGTGCTCAGTGACCCTTCGTACCATTGGTTATATTTTACAGTTTATTATTATTATTTTGGGAATATGGCTTTCAATGGTTCTCTTAGCATATCTCTTAGCAAAGAAATTAAGTATACAGATATTAGAGCCTTCGTGAGATGATAAGCTTAATTACTTTAAGTACTGACTAAAACTCATTTTATTGTGATAACTGACCATATGTGAAAAGTAATCATTTACACATAAAATTGCGTCTATGCTTTTAAGATTGCTCTGAAATTGTAGTTTTACAGTTCTGTGAAGCTGCAAAATTGAATTTCCATATTGATTGATTAATATTACCATAATTCCCATCATGAAACTCATATAATAATTATGTATTGTAAATTTTGTGTATATATTTCACTACAGCTTAAATAAGAATGACCTTTTCAGCGGGACCATTTTATTCCTGTGGGCCATCTATAGACATCTGATCTAAATTGTATAAATTGTATAAAACTTGGATTTTTTCAGAATTTTTTTTCAGAAACATTGTTAAGTTTGCAACTGAGCAGTTCCAGTTCAAAATAGTACCGAAGTTAGTTTCTGCTTACGACTATTTCAACAACTTATCTCTCTTCATTTGGAAATCCATCTACCGAAATATGTATAAAAGCTAATAGAGAATAAATTACCAATAGGATCTAAATAGAAAAGCCAAAATGAGATTAGTACAGAGCTTTACATGAGGGAAATACTCCTAAGCTTTAAAATTTTTCGTTTTGATATTGCAATTTTTTCAATGGTTTAAAAAAAATTACCGAGCAGGGTTGTTAAGAGCCGAAGTCAATGAGACAAAATGACAAATCAGATAGTAACCACCGGAAAAATTGTCGACTGCAATGGTCCTGACTTGGTACAGGCATTTCAAATGAAATTGTTGGTTAAACCGTTTTTATACGACCGCAAAAATTTTTGCGGTCGTATATTGGTATGGTGCTGTCGTCGTCGTCGTCGTCGTCGTTGTCGTCGTCGTCGTCGTTGTCGTTGTCGTCGTCGTCGTCTGTAGACACTTTAGTTTTTGNTTTTTTTTTTTTTTTTGTTTTTTTTTTTTGCGGCAGTGTCCGGAATCAACTCAACAGCAACTGCCTTTGACAGGTCGTAAGCCAGTGAAATGTTCATTTCAGTACTAAATAAAATGATGTTGTGAAGGATTTGTTTGGTTGCTGATTAGTAAATGTCACTCACTAACAAACCAATTAAAATCCATTATACATATTATTTCTCTAGCCCTCAAATAAGATCAAGGTAAGAGTATGAAAAATTGCTATTGAAAGGTCGTAGACATTTAAAAGAATTTACTAGGGAAAAAATTTTTAATCAGAGTTTAGACCAAAACTTCAATTTTTTCCACAAGGGACTGATATCTATTAAAGAACTTTTCTAATGATCGTATGAGATTTTTGAATATTTTACGAAAGGATATGGAGTAAATGAACATGAGACAATAACACATATATCAACTCCAACTGCATTAATTTTGATGAGCTGTATGGCCATTTCGGAAATTTATTCCTCATCAGCAGCACTAGAACCCAAACAAAGGAAATCCATAATTTCAAAAAATATGAAATGCATTAAACCAAACAAAATCCGAATAATCAGTAATATCAAATATAGCTAAGGACAAAACTACGATGGAGGGAGTTTATCCTTGGGTTTTAGAATTTACATAAATTTAGATAATAGTAATTGAACGAAGTGTACACATGAGATATTATCTCATGTACAAGTACACCATATCTAAGAAAAATAAAGAGCATACATCTCTATCCCGGGGAAGCCTTGTTTAATAAGGTGGTCACGGAGATAGCTATGTCTACTTATAAAGTCTGTATATTTTGTGCTGGCTTTCGCGTAACGAATCAAATGTGAAACATACTCCGTAAGCTAGAGAAGTCGAAATATTACTGTCCATGTTGGGGAAATTGATAATCTTGAAATTAGAATCGTCCCTATTGTCGTAACTTTTAGTACTGAGATGACAATTTTCGTCAGATTCGAGATGTAATTAAAAAAAAAAAGTTGAAACGGTTTTCGGGCCGGCACCGCAGTACTGGCTACTGGGTTTGTAAAAACCCTCGATGACTAAAAGTCTTCCAGCAGAGGCATCGACCCAGTTGTAATAATTAACAAAAAACCAAAGTGACTGCAATTTATCTTTTGAAGGTGTCGTAATCAGTTGAAACGCAAATTAAGCTTTCCAAACCCAATCTTTTCAACCATGAAAACAATGAACAGCTATTACTTATGATGTTTATTAAATTCGATATTTTTTACCTTTTTACGTTTATATCTTATGCTCTATTATGGTGTACTTGTGATTAAGGGAATTTCTCGTATGGATGCACTAACATATTTTAAAAGTTTGGCATATTTAGTCTTTTTTATATCCAATTGTTATTCTAACCACCAGTTTATTGTGCCCACATCTCATGATTTATTTATGCCAAGTTTTCTTACTTTTGACTTGATGAGTGCCCTATGGTTGTATAAGTGTGTAAGGCTTTTTGTCGGGAACGAATGACAGCAATTTAACTTTGCCAGTTGCTTGTATGTTTGTTGACAACGCCGCATTTATGTAAGGTGATAAGCTTGGATGTAGCGTTGCTCAGCGATGAGCAATGAATTCCGCTCAAACCGGTGTCTTGAACTTACTATTAGGTATAAGGAAAGCACATTTAAGGCCTCGTGAAGACAACAATAAAAGCGTTATTCTATTGCTTCATTTCACCACGTATTTGTAGAGGCTTTGTCTCATGTGAATTTACTCCATGTCCCTTCATTGCTTATTAAAGAAGTTTCTAGTTATTTCTGGCAACAAATGTTTCAATAAAAACTGGTATGTATACATATAAGGTGGCAGAAAAGGTTTAGGCAGCCAGTTTAAGTAGTTGTACAGGGTCATAACGCACATTTTTTTTTTGTATTTGGAATCGACATCCGCTATTGTGTGAATTTGTTATTTTTTTCAGTGAGGACTATAATGGACATATACTGGTGTACTTCATAATTATCAGATAAGTTCTTAATTATATACTGTACTGAAAATATCCTATTATGATAGATTCAAAAAGTATGTAATATAATAAAAATCAATGGTTTCGAATGCAGTAAATTTCAAGATGAATGGAACAAGATTTTAAATATATCAACATTATACAGAAATTTGCTCCAGAGCAGGCATGGGGCGAATTACAGTGCAATGCAATGCATTGAACTACCATTACTTGAAGATAATTTGAATTGAATTACCATTACCATTACATGAAATTTGCAAAGAAATTCATTGAATTACCATTACTTTGGCTTAGTAATGCATTTATTTTTCTTCTCCAAATTTATATTTTGTATCAATAACTATAATTTATTTTATTTATTTATTTTTTTTTATTTTCTGTCTCACTTTCTTAATTCTAATCTCTACTACCAGTAAGATCTTTCTTCTGTTGCTTAATATATACAATGTATGTCTACAAAATCATTGGATAATAATCTAAACATTCATTAACATATTTTATGATAATAAGATGGCCCTGTTTATAATTTTTCACTCTTTATTACTACTAGATAATACCTTATATTAACAAATGATCCTCTTATATGATAGACCGTAATGTGTAAAAAATGATCGAAATACGCTCTTTTTTTTTCTATCTTGCTTCTATCACAAAACAAACTGCTTCTTATATATTTTTGATTGTGTATATTGTATAATATGTGATCATTATTTATATTCATTTAAATTGTTCCATTTGTACCATCTTGTTGTGGGAGAGGATTTAGCTAGGCTATGGAATAGCCTAGCTATATAGATAGTTCTTGGGGGGGAGTGGGGAGTACGCTTGCGCAGTGAGGAGAACGCATGCACAGAAGACTACTGACCAATAGGAATTTCAGATTCTCGAAAATCAAAATGGCGTCCAGTTTCGCCCTGATATAACGGGGCGGGGTTTAATTTTTCTGTTTCCTTGTGGAAGTTGAAAGTATTATAAACATTTACTATAGGTGGTACTGGGAACAGGTTTGTAGAGGATGATGGGATTGGTATTGCAATATCGCT
>MJUU01002478.1:104816-117793 GCA_002080025.1 Modiolus philippinarum | reverse complement strand
TTTTTTTATTTTAAGTCCGATTTTGATGCAGTTTTTTTTAATGGATTCCTTGTGAAAAATTAATATGGCGCTCAACTATTATATTTTTGATAACTTGTTTCCTTTCCCAGCTATGAGGGGCCGAACGGGGCCAAAATTGGGAATTTGCAGATTATGTCAAATCTTTATTTTTCATCGGATTTCGATGGGATTTTTTTCTTTGGATTCCTCTTGATCTAAGCTTTCAGTAGTATGCCAACGGATTTTGTGTAGGTCTTACCGTTTCCGGAGCTACAAGGGGTCAAAGGGGCCAAAAATGCAATTTTTCTAAACATGTCAAATCTTTATTTTTCATCGGATTTCAGTGGGATTTTTTTCTTTGGATTCCTCTTGATCTAAGCTTTCAGCAATATGTTAACTAATTTTGTGTAGCTCTTACCGTTTCCGGGCTACGAGGGATCAAAGGGGCCAAAATTGCAATTTTTCTAAATATGTCAAATCTTTATTTTTCATCGGATTTCGATGTGATTTTTTTCTTTGGATTCCTCTTGATCTAAGCTTTCAGAGGTATGCAATGAATTTGGCGTGGCTCTTACCGTTTCCGAGCTACAAGGGGTCAAAGGAGCCAAAATTGCAATTTTTCTAATTATATGTCTTTCATCAGATTTCGATGGAATTTTTTTCTTTGAATTTCTATGGATGATAGTACATATTTTGCATAGCTCTTACGTTTTTTCATCAGTAAATGATCAAAAGGGTTGAATTTTTCCTTTTTTCGTTCCTAGTTAATAACTGTGTCAAGCTTCTTTTTGTGTCCATCTAATTATTGTGTCAAGCTCTTTACTGTGTCCACAGTCACTTTAAACTTCTTTTGTTGAAATTTCAGTGGTCGACATGCTGCGGTCGTATCATGCTGCGCTCGGCGTAGCCCTTTATTAATTGTGTTAAACAAAGCGTGATTGTAGTTTGTGGAGGTACTTGGGCAATGGAGAACGAAAGGTGGAAAGAGATAGAATTGCGTTTGTTGTGGAAGAATAAAGAGCTACCGGTGTTTATTTGTGTGTGGTGTAAAAGTTTTATGTTTCGAAGCCAAGTACATCATGAGCCACCACACCCTTGTCAATCAAACACGCAATTTTCTATCCAAGGCTATTCCATAGCCTAGCGTATCGTTTTAATTTCATAAAAACCGTTATCCGATTTATATCATCCACTTATGTTTATAAAGTCCCCTCGTGTTTTCTAGTTATATAGGCCTCGCCTGTTGTCCAATCCCATTGATTATTTAATCAATAAAATTATTTGAATTGAATTGAATTACCATTACATTTTGACATTTTATCAACAAATAAATCAACTCAGATATACATCTCTATGTTTTTGCTGGAAAGTAAAAACAAAAATATGTATGGTCTAAAGTGTCTGAATTTTATTATCCAACATAAATTATCTTTTTGTAACAATATAAAATTATAAAATTTACTTAAAAATAGACACCACATACTGCCTAAGATTTCAATTTACAGGTAATTAAAATGGTATAGAAAATGTTTTTACAGTGCACAACAATGTCTTGATCATTTAATTTGACACTACTGTTAATTAAGTTTGTTTTTTCAACAGAGTCCGAACTTTTAATCTAATTAAAGAATGTATTTTATCAAAAACCTGTCTTTAGTATGACTTCACTATTTTTTTTTTTGTTGGGGGATCTTTCAAGGGTAATGAATCAATACACACACCTTCATGATTGCTTCTGCCAATTCTGCCAATGAAATTTAAAAATACAAATGATCATTCCCTTGGATAATAAAAAAGGGGAAAATCTTAGTTGCCATCAAACATAAAGGATTGTAGACCAAAGGGATGACCTAATATTTAGACATGATGCTGTACATTATGTGATACAGTTTTATCATTTATCGTAACGTGAAATTACGGGGGAACTAGCAGGTAGATTTTCAAATACAATAATTCCAAATAAGATAAATGTTCTATTGAATAATTGACAAAATAGCATACATAACAATCAACAAATTAATGAAGTCCAAATCAAAGTATTTGCGGTTATCCACTTAATTTAAAAGTCACTCCTTGGATTTCCAAATATTTAACTCTACGGTATCCGTCTACTTGCACGCCGGGAATCCCACCTCTAGTCCGTTTGTAATTGTCCAAATTTATACATCAAATTAGCTTTACTCGACAAGAGTTGACATGGTGACACTTAGTTGTAACACGAATTAAACAATAAGGTTAATTAGCTTGTACGCGATTCTCATGAAATGTCAAAACGAACAAACAAAAGAATATAGGAAAGAATTAAAAAGCACTTAAAATATGATATCCTAAAATTTATACAATGTTCGAAAATTAGACACTTTTACACCATGACAATTTGTTTAAACCCTGATTGAAATATTACCTTTTATACTGTTCATCATTTGGGACAAACAGATTAGATTCAATAACATATATTCTAACTTATTTTCATTTTATTAGGATTTCATGCAGTAAAATGGTTGGTTAATTATTATGACATGGCCTACAAGTATTTTATATCATTTTTCTGTTCACCACAATCAATGTTTGTACAGCAAGAAATAGTCATGCAATGTAATGCAGTGTAATGCATGAATTACATACATTTTTGTGATAGTAATGCATTGAATTACCATTACATGTAATGCAAAAACTGGTGCATTACACATTACATTGAATTACTTGAAAATATGTAATGCATTACCATTACACATTAGCATTACCCCATGCCTGCTCCAGAGTTGAGTATTCCACTACACCCAATCTGAGTACATTAAAGAAACAACAAAGAAGTTACTTATATCAGTCTGACCAATTGCACATTTGTAATTGGTACGTCCATATCATAACTGTTGGGCAGTCTAGTTTCATTTAAACGAAGTTCTTAAGTACTTTAAATGGTTTACTGATTGAAAAAGCCTATTCTATGGTGCATAGATAAAGTCTTTTCGGTAATGACCAGAACTCTTTTACAGTATTCCAGCATTTATTTAAATAGTTATGCAGAAAATGAATATGGTTATTCATATGGTGAAAAAGAGAACAGATAGACTTACTCCACCAGACACCCCTCTTGATATAAACAATAGACCAATATGATCCCAGTGTAAACATAACTATAATAAAATTCTGTACTATGAAAAACAGGTTGCTATGTTCCGATGTTGTTGTAATTTAAGTTCCTGTTGATGTCTCTTCAGTACAGATAAAAATCAAAACAATCGGAAGACCACAAATCGAAAGAGGTGTTAAACCCGACAGAGAACAAAAAAAAAACCCTATCAGGTATAAATGGAAAACCAAAAATGAATTAATAACTTAGCTTTATACAAGAAAAATTATTGCTGAAAGCCTTTTTACTCACCGTGAAAGGTGAAGCATCAACATTTTAAGACATATAACCAGCTTTTATCCCATCTTAACCAAACAGTGCACAATACATCAGTTATCATCGTGAGAAATGGGGGTAATGAAAAATTACCGGACACAGCGGTCAAAAGCTGTAGTCCATGAGACAAAAAGACGAATCAGGTGGAAACCACCGACGAAATTGTCGACCGCAATTGTCCCGACTCGGTACAGGTATTTCATAACAAACGGTGGGTTAAATATAAGAAACACAAATTTCTACCAAAAGGTGTTTCAGAAAAGTGATTTACAATATAAAAAAATGAGGTGAACATTTCATTATTCTCTATGTGTATATTTCAATTTGATAGTTACACTTTAACAAAATTAAATTTCCCTTTATACTTGAAAAGATTAACATTACAAGTACAAACTTAATTATTGTAAACATTATATCCAAATATTGTTACTTTAAAAGTAGAAACCATGATTTGAAACAAAAACGAAATATAGAGGCGAGAGGCAAAACATTTTAAGCTAAAATCAAACCATCATTAATTTCCATGGTGATACAGAATCTGCATAAAAAGAGAGAATTTGGGTAAGAAAATACGGGCTAAGATTGAAGATAACAAGCCTGGAATTCTATTATACACGTTTAAATTTAACTGAAATGTAATTTATTTTATAAATGAAAATTTTGTAGCAATTTTTTATTCTTTCATAACTAGTTAATATATCAACAGACTATTAATAAGAAGTTAATTCGAGAATCATATATCCTTACTATTCATGGAATGTACTTCTAAACAGCCGCCATAGTGTCAAAACTGTAACCCCATCCCAGTAAACTACCGGTATATGAGCGTTGCTTTTAATTCAAAATTTGTTATTTAAGCTTTTCCACTCATTAAATGTTATCAAATTACGATAAGAAAAAATTCAAATATCTATGTACAGTTCTTGATGACTATGATTATAAGTCTTAATGTATTCCCGAGAGCACAAAAAACTAGCTAACATAAACATTGTACTAGACTAATATCCATTATCATCTCATACTAGACTATACAGTATTAGTACTCCCCGAATATTATTTCTATTACTTCCTTTCTACACAGGTAGAGAAAGGGGATGTTTGGGTACCCATAAACCGGTTTAACTCTACCGCTGGCTTTTGCTAATGCCGGTACAAAGTCCGGTTATCCAGAGTTCCTATCGTTATTTACGTTTGTTTTTTGTCTTTCATTTGTGTTTTTCTAGTGCAGTGCACTTGTGAATTGTGGCATGTCATTGTAGTTTTCGGCCATTGTAGGTGTTTACTGTAAATCCATCAACTGCAGTATTACCTCAATACAACTTACAAAGTTTAGCACACTGATACTCTCTCAGTACCAACTTACCCATAAATCTAGCAGAAATATCTCGGTATAAACTTACCAAGTACCACAGTGCTACTGTAGTCTCCACTCGACCAAGGACAAAATAAATATTATAGAATAAATCAATTACAATAAGAACATAACTTACATGTTTCTTTGTAGTCTAGTATAATTGACAAATACCGTTTCTTTGTTGTTTAAATTGAAAACACTATTTTTGAATTTAAATCGTATTTTTATTCAGCGACGTTAAGTACAGATAAATTGCTAGTTCTCAACAGTATAAGCAGTACTAGCGAGCCAGGATGTTGAGATTTTGGTACCTCCAAAAACCTTAGATGAAAGTTCATTAATCACATATAAAATTTTCGGTTCCTGCAAGAAAAAATCGAATAAATTAATAAGTTGTAAAAAAAAAACAAAGGCAGTAGAATACAAAGGAACAAAGCACACAATTACATAAATCAAAGTCCAGAGACAAGGCAAAAGTCAGCTGAAGTAAAACATACTCAGAAATCAGAAAATACTTTAGATTAATGATTTAATAATTCCAATCATGAAGAATCTCTAGTGCTTCGTGCATTCCTTCTAGTTTATACTTGAGTCATCGAAAGCGAAAATCTAAAAAAAATTGCTATCGTCAGCCATCTTTGTGTTATTCAACTAAAGAATGTATTGTATTTATATTTTTTTGTTAACCAACTTTTAATACTGGCAAGAATTTTGAGTTAGACATAGCATTGTTTGAAACCGTCTTACCAATGAATTCTGCTAAAACCGACATGCTCCCACCATCGTAGTTTTGTCCTTAGCTATATTTGATATTACTGACTATTCGGATTTCGTTTGGATTTATGCATTTTAACATTTTTTGAAATTATGAATTTCCTTTGTTTGGGTTCTAGTGCTGCTGATGAGGAATAAATTTCCGAAATGGCCATACAGCTCATTAAAATTATTGCAGTTGGAGTTAACATATGTGTTATGGTGTCATATTCATTTACTCCATATCCTTTCGTTAAAAAATAAAAAAATATGAAGCTCGAAAGGATATCACGAGTCGCTTTGAACTTCAAGGCTATAGAGTGTGAGTAATTTTTCTTTGTTGAATGTCTCGTGTAAAGAACAATGCGGGTATTGTTCAATTGTTGGATTTGACATCCCTTCATGGGATATCATTTTCTTTCAATCCTCCCTTCTTACAGCAAAACATTAAGGTTATGAATCTTATTTTTGCAGAATTCAATACAGACCTTCTCCTGTTTAACTTTTGTACTAAATGAAATGACAAAACATACGAATTTGCTGAAATAAAAAATGAAATGAATTGTCCAAAAGTTACTTAAGAAATCAACAGGACATTCAAATTAGTAGTATGGCGTCTTATAAAATAATATTAGATCGCGAAAACAAGGAGTATCCAGTATTCAGTTCAGTAAAAATGAGTATTACTAGACTAAATTCTTTAAAAACAGGGATGAATCAAAGACTGGGTTAAGCTTTCTAACATAATGTTAGTCTAATTTCACACTCCTTTTTATTTGGTTATTTTTTCGTATACTTGCCAGACAGACTAAACAATGTAAAGAAGTTAATATGATTAATAAAGAATTTGAATTTGTCTTCTTTATTAAATTGGCAACAACTACAAAAACCATTGAATATTTATATAAGAACAAAATTAAAATAAATTTGAATATTTAATACTCTTTTCTTTTTTTTACTATGCATAACTTTAGGTTGGTAGCATCCGGCTACTTTGCCAACATCATAATAGGAAAATCTTTGAAAAGCGAGGACATTGCATCGGTAAATTTGAACGTAAGTGGAACAAGGATTGTTACATCAATAAATGAAACCAACGAAATGTTACCGTACAGAATTCTTGGTATTATCTTTACAAGTGACAACTTTATAAGTGACAACTTAACTGTATGACAACAATTTATCTTTTTTGATATTTTTCAATTGACAGTTAAATGATATGGAATAAATGCACATGAGACAAAGTCTCATGGTAAAACAAAGCAATGGAACAACCCCAGTTGTTGTTGTTCTTTATCTTGAATTCACCATGAGGCCTTCAACAATTAGCTTTCCTCATACCACATAGTAGGTTCAAGATGGCCCCTAACACCGGTTTGAGTGGAATTCTTTGCTAATTGTCAATGTCATATTCGTGTCTTACTTAGCCCATGGTTGCGATATCGTCAACAACAAAAAAAAACACTGTCATCCATTGCCCGATAAAAACATTAGTGTCCTAAAGGAAGTGGACAGATGCAACAAACAGACAAACACAGGGCGATCATCAAGTCGATTGTAAAAAAAATTGGCATTACAAAATAGTGAGATAGCAGGCGTTTTAAGTTTTTGATTTTGTTTTATAAGCAGCATGCATATTGGAGAAAAAAAATGAAAAATTTAGTCATAATGTTCGAAGTAAAATTAATAAAACCTCTAACAGAAATTAAAGCTTATCTGTCGATTATATCTCACTTAAAGGATTAACTTAATCTTGTCAGGTGCTTGACATGTAGCGATTATGTCAATCCATGGATTACAGTAAATAACACCGGTTGTACAGGATCGTTTTTAAAACATTCATTTGGAATCTGAATAAAAAACAAGTTTGTAAATATATCAAGACAGTTTTTAAAGCTCTCCGCAGATTTCGTTCTTCTCCTGTAATAGAAAAAATACTGTAAATGCAGTGAAATTGAATTGCTGAGATAACAGATGAATTATTGAAAAATCATGGTTTGACTCACTGATAGTGTGACGGGTTCCACTTATCGGAGCAGGACATGCTTACCCTTCCAGAGCACCAGATGTCACTCCCGGTTTTACACTTTTTTTATGTAGTGTATATGAAGTAGTAATACCATTTGCTTATCTTGGGTGCGTGCTTATTTGTATTATAGTACTATTATCTTTTTTGCAGACTTGTTTCTTTTTATTACATTTTACTAAAGATGTTCAGTGAATTTGGTATGTCAAAATTTTGATCTGTGATGACAATTTAAAAAAAAAGAACTACTGACCCTAAAATTATTTCTAAATTATTTGAAGAAACTGTGTGTCAAGTAAAGTAATTGTGAACCGAACCGTGAATCTAAAACGAATAGTCCAAGGACAATCAAGCTCTTATTAATTGCAAAAAATAAAATCGGAAAAGAAAATTAACAGTAACTTAGGTATTTAGTTATTTGTTACCACTGGGCCGATGCCTCTGCTGGTGGACTGTTAGTCCCAAAGGGTATTCACCAACCCAGTAGTCAGTACTTGGGTGCTGACCAAAAAACCGATATTATTTAAAACTCGAATATCTAAATTTTAGAAAATTTTGTTTGAAACTAAGGAGTATGTCCCTCTTGCATAGCTCTGTCCTTGGCTGATTTTGGCTTGTATATTTAGATCTTATTGGTTATTTGTTCTCTTTCAGTTTTTACACGTATTTCGGTTTATGGACTTCGAAATGTTTTGATTTTATCTGCACTGAAGAGACATAAGTTTTCGAAATGCGCATATGCAGAAACAAAATTGACGGTAACTTCGGTATTTTGTTATTTATTTCCACTGGGCCGATGCCTCTGCCGGTGGACTGTTAGCTCTGTCCTTAGCTGATTTTGGCTTTTATATTTAGATCTTATTGTTTTTAGTTCTCTTTCAGTTTTTACACGTATTCGGTTTATGGAAATGTTTTGATTATATCTGCACTGAAGAGACATAAGTTTTCGAAATGCTCATACACAGAATAAATTTTTATAAAGATAATTATGTTGAGTCACCGCCTCAGCTGTCTGTAAATAGAATTAAGTCAAAATTGAAGGATCTTGGTAAAATATATGTTTTTGTTCCTGTTGACAAGGCTTCTAACAACGTTGCTATTGTCTGAAAGAAATACTACATCGATGTCCAACAAAACGAACTCGGACAAGTCAGATACTTTCAACGTACCAATTGGGACGAAAAAACGTTAACCAAACAACATTATAAGGATACAGAAATGCTTAAAGTTCCACCTAAAGATAACATCTTAGGTTCCGAAGCTTCACAAAAATCCCTTCAAACATCGTTTTATTTCAGCATCTAGTAAGTGTTCTACTACCAATTTATCCATCCATTTAACTAGTTCACTTACTTGTATAAAGGAGTTGGTTATTAAATACTGTGAAAAAAATTATCAAAACTCTGGTGTAAATTACTTTTGGAGTGTAAAAAATTCTATTGAAGTTTTAGATAAACTACAATCTATTCAAAGACCAGTCTCATCTATCGACAGTTATGATTTTTCTACACTTTTTACTACCCTTCCACATAATTTGATTAAATCCAAGTTGGGACAACTTATTAAATGGTCTTATAAATATTTTCTGGTCTGCAGTTCATTTGCTCTAACAAAAAGCAAGGATTCTTCTCTAATATAACATATAATAATCAATGTTCCTGGACATGTGATGATATGATTAATGCACTCAATCTTTTGCTGGACAATATTTTTGTTCGTTTTGGCAACACTATTTATCAACAGGTCATGGGTATTCCCATGGGTACAAATTGTGTACCTCTCATTGCAAATCTTTTTCTTTTCTGTTACGAACGAGATTTCATGAAAAAACTTCAAAACGGAACCATACCTAACAGTGATAAACCTATTTCTATTTTCAATGATAACAGCAGGTATATATACGATATCCTTACTATTGATAATCCCCAGTTTATAGATTATGTAGACATTATTTATCCACAACAACTGAAATTAAATAAAGCTAACAATGGTTCCAAATGTTGCCCTTTTCTGGGTCTGACTATCATTATTGACTCTGGTAAAATCAAAACCAAAATATATGATAAAAGGGATGATTTTGATTTCACTATTACTAATTTCCCTTTTATTGACGGCGACATTCCCTTGCTCCATCTTACGGGGTGTATATTTCTCAACCGGTGCGATTCGCACGAGTTAGTTCTATTCTTGATGATTTCAATGAACGTAACCGTACTTTCACAGCCAAACTTTTACAACAGGGTTACAGATTTCATAAGTTGTTGAATACATTTAAGAAGTTTTGTAATAGCTATGAACATGTTATATCTAAATATGGCGTTACTCGTAAACAGCTTATTACTACGGGCATTTCTAGTCCTCAATTTTACGGAAATATTGTTAAAAAATGCCAGAAATTGATTAAAACTCCAGAAAAGATATTCTTTACGTATTAGGGGATATCGACAAGATATTCTGCTTGCATCCGTTAAATAAGCTTTGAGACCTAGTGACCTGAAAATTTTGCACACATACTGGCCTCTCACTGATACTGCCGATGTCTACTGAAATTTATGATGATTCTTGACCAAACCCTTCGGGAAGTTTTGAGTTTGATTTTTTCTTCCATCGTGCGACAGTGTTCTACCAGCAGACTAGGCTCCTTGAGCTAGCCGACAGTTTAGCGGCGAGCACCCCTTGACCCATCTTTCAAAATTACGTATTGTCTTTTTCTCTCTTTTCAACATTGTGGTCATATAGTTAGTAGTCTACCTGTATTGGGTTTTATTCGTATGTTTTATACTATAGGGAAACGGGACAGATAAAGGGGAGGTTTGGGTACCCATAAACCGGTTTAACCCTACCGCTGGCTTTTGCAAGTGCCGGTACCAAGTCCGGCTGTCCCGATTTCATATCGTTGTCTACGTTTGTCTTTTGTCTTATACGTGTTTTTCTTGTGTAGTTCCCTTGCAAATTGTTGCATGTAATTATAATTTTCAGCCATTGTAGGTGTTTCCTGTTATCCATTTTTTTAACAGAAACAAAATTGACAGTAACTTCGGTATTTTGTTATTCGACAGAATTTTTTAAACAAGGACCACTTTAACATGAAATGGACAGGAAATTTTCAAAAAGGAATGACCTTTGTCCACATACTCTACTGACAACTGGGTTGATTAGTACCTTCGGGGACTAACAGTCCACAAGGAGAGGCATCGGCCAAGTGGTGCTTAATAACAAAATACCGAAGTTACAGTTAGATAAGTTTCTGCATATGGCAATTTTGAAAACTTTTCATCTTCAGTGCAGATAAAATTAAAATAATTGGAAGACCATATCCAAAAAATTTGTAAAATCTTATAGAGTACAGTGATCAAAAAGATCTTAATGGAAACCAAAAATAGCTAGGGTCAAAGCTATGCAAGAAGGAGATATCGTTTAAGCATCGGCCCAGTGGTAATAAATAACAAAATACCGATGTAAGTGTTTAGTTTCTGCATAATATGCATTATATATTATATTATTTAAGGCCCTTTAGTTTAATTCTGTTCCTCTTATAAGCACATGTTTTGATTTGATCTGTACTGAAAAGACAAATACCAGATAAGTTAGAAAAAAGCCATCTGGACAAATGGCGACGAAAAACCCTTTCGTATTTTCAAAAACAAAGATCTTTGATGTATTTTAATAGAATGAAAGGTGAAATAGAAAGACAGATGAAAGACGAACATGCTCGGTTAAAAATTTTTCTCATGTTTTGCTTAGATCTGCAGATACATAAGTTGTCGAAATGTGCATATACAGAAACCAAATTAACAGTAACTTTGGTATTTTGTTACTAGTTACTTTAACTCCCTCCATCGTAGTTTTGTCCTTAGCTATTTTTGATACTATTGATTATTCGGATTTTGTTTGGTTTTTGCATTTTAAACGTTTATTAAAATGTGGATTTCCTATGTTTAGGTTCTAGTGCTGCTGATGAGGAATTAATTTCCGAAATGGCCATGCAGCTCATTAAAATTAATTGCAGTTGGAGTTAACATATGTGTTATGGTCTCATGTTCATTTACTCCATATCCTTTCGTAAAATATTTAATACAGGAGTTTGTCTTTTAATGCAGTGTGGAGTTGGTGAAACAATTCCCCGTGTTTGAGATGTATGCTCTTTATTTTTCTTAGGTGTGGTGTACTTGTACGTTATATTATATCTCATGTGTACTATTATCCCAATTTATGTAAATTCTTAAACCTTAGTTTTAACTCCCCCCCATCGTAGTTTTGTCCTTAGCTATTTTTAATATTACTAACTAGATGTTGTCGGAAACGACAGCTATCCCCGCACTCCCTGTTTGACACAGAAAACAGTTGGCATAATTTTTTTCATTATTTTTTAAATCTACCTATTAAAAGTCATTATTGTTACTAAAAGAAATGTAGGATATATGGTTGCTAAGTAGAATTCCAAGAAATAAGCGGTCTTTGAGGCTTTCAGGAAATTTACCAAAATTGGAATCAAATATTTTTGAAATTCAATTTATGAAAATGTTCGACCTAAACTACACAAACATTTTATGTATGGTTGCTAGGTAGAATTCCAAAAAATAAGTGGTCTTTGAGACTTTCAGGAAATTTACCAATACTGGAGTCAAATATTTTTGAACTCTAATTTATGAAAATGTTCATCCTAAACAACAAAAACATTTTAAGTATGGTTGCTAGGTAGAATTCCATACAGTAAGTGGTCTTTGAGACTTTCCGGAAATTTACCAAAATTGGAATCAAATATTTTTGAAATCCAATTTATGAAAATGTTTGTCCTAAACTACACAAACATTTTAAGTATGGTTGCTAGGTAGAATTCCAAAAAATAAGTGGTCTTTGAGACTTTCAGGAAATTTACCAAAATTGGAACCGCCTTTCAGAATCCTAAGTTCTCAGAATTTTGTTTTTTACCAAACACTTGTCAGAATATAAGATAATATGCCAAAATTGAAATAAAATGTGTCTTTGACATTTTCAGGAAATTTACCAAAGTTGGAACCGGAACGAAAATTCCAGAAGCTTATTGCAAATCTAAAGACTATATGCAACAATTCTGCATAAAGTTTTGATCCCTAAATCCAAAAATGTAGGAGGAGTTTGCGTTACAGGCCACATGTGTCTAATCCACATCTTTGTGTCTTTGTTAAAATTGACATCATGGGGCCTCTTGTTTGCAACAAGACCAATATCAAAAATCCGAAAGCTTATTGCGCATCTACAGACTATATGCAACAATTCTATAACAAAATTAAATCCCTAAATCCATAAATGTAGGAGGAGTTTGTGTCACATGCCACATGTGTAAAATTTGACATCATGGGGCCTCTGTTTGCACCAAGACCAATATCGAAAATCCAAAAGTTTATTGCGCATCTGCAGACTATATGCAACAATTCTCTAACAAAATTGAGTCA
>MJUU01002478.1:70242-94405 GCA_002080025.1 Modiolus philippinarum | reverse complement strand
CGAAGTTACTAGTGTGAATTCAAATTCTGAAAATCAGTACAACTGGATTTAAAAGAAAATAATTACACGTACATGTATATTTCATAGAATATACATTCATGTAACGATCACGGGTGTCAAGACAGGTAATTTAAAAAAAGAAATATTATGATATTGTAATTTTTGATAGATAAACATAACTTTATTCTCATAAACAAATTTTACAAAGACACAGTGAAAATACATAATATATACACACATAAATACAAAATTCGTTACAAATGGCAAATCGGGATAAATCTAAACAAAAGCGAGAAAAAAAAGAAAAAGGAAAGAAATTCTATTACATTTCCGAAATTCTCTAGGATTTTTTTTTTTAAAATTATTTTATCTAAAAAGATGGAATTTGATAAGTTATTGAAATTTATCTATCTGCATCCAATTGGTTGCAACATAAATCAGATAATACAGTTACATAAATCAAATAATACAGTTTCCCACAGATATTACGTCTGATTGGTTGATATTAGAAAACAGATAATACATTTACTAGCACGCCAAAGCCACAAAAATGCAGATAAAACTGTATGAACAGGTAATGCTATATTATCTTAGATAAAACATAATTACCACATAGATTTCATAGAAACCTATGTATAAATTATTTAAAGGTACTTATCACGAGGTAATGAGGAAACCTGATAATACATGTCTGATAATGTGCGCCAAAACCACAAAAAATCAGATAAGATAGCATTACCTGACATAATGCTATTTTATCTCATTTTTCGTTGCTTTGGGGTGCCATAGTTAACAGGTAATGAACTATCTTATGATAGATGTCCGATCCGTATGTAATAATTTATTGTGCCCATTGAAGAACATCCGTCTTCATCTGTTACATGCAATTTCATTCGCTAAGAAAACGATTCCTTAACTACTAGCAACTAAAAGCTTTAAAAATATAAAAAATGTACATTTGATATACTAGTATTCTTTAATATATATTTTATTAATTCCATAGATTCATTATCTCTGTTAAGGTCAAAGGCACCTTTTTCAGATCAATGTTAAACCTATGGATAATTGATGTAAATTCCCCAGCCTTAACGGCTTGTTGGTTCTTCACCAAACTTCGTTAAGGTCAAAGGCACCTTTTTCAGATCAATGTTAAACCTATGGATATTTTATGTAAATTCCCCAGCCTTAACGGCTTGTTGGTTCTTCACCAAACTTCGTTTGCAGATAGCTGTTTCATTTATGCATACACAACTACCATTCGTTGCAAGTATTATCAACAAATAAATGAGTTATTTATGATAATCAATATAAAATCGCAAATCATTCGAACAGACCGCATTTTTGTCCCAGAAAACATCCAACTACCACATATTTTCAAGATTTTTTCTCCAAAGTCATTAAATTTGTAGATACTAGCATAAAATATTGACAGCTTTGCATAGGCAAGAACCTCAAAAATTTGCAGATAAATTTTTGGAATTAACCAACAAGTCGTTAAGGCTGGGGATTTTACACAAAATTCCCATAGGTTTAACATTGAACTGAAAAGGGGACCTTTAACCTTAAACCTATGTGAATTTTGTTTAGCAAAATTAACATGGATATAGCGTTGTTCGACAATTAGCAATGATGCCGATGCTAGGGGTCGTCTTGAACTTACTATGAGGTACTGGTATGAACAAAGCTTACTGTTGAAGGCCTCATCGTGACTTCAAGATATACAACAAAACTGAAAGCGTTGTTCCATTGCTATTTGTAGAGACTTTGTCTCATGCGAATTTACTCCATATCCTTCAATTGTTTATTTAAGACTTGAGTTTAATTGTTTATTTAAGACTTGAATTTAATTGTTTATTTAAGACTTGAGTTTAATTGTTTATTTAAGACTTGAGTTTAATTGTTTATTTAAGACTTGAGTTTAATTGTTTATTTAAGACTTGAGTTTAATTGTTTAGTTAAGACTTGAGTTTAATTGTTTATTTAAGACTTGAGTTTGTGTCACCTGCAGTATGCTATCTATATATTTCAGTAATGGTGTACTTGTTCTTTAGACAATTTCTCATACTTTCAAATTTTGGCATTTTTGCTGTTTGTTAATATCCAACTTGGGTAAAGTTGTATTATGATTTCTTGTCTCCAAACAGTTTTGACAATCAAGACAAAAGGGAGGGAAATTTAACTGTATCAATAATCAATTGGCGATGAGTAACTCTTTCGTAGATCCCAAGCAAAATTCTTTGCAATATCGTTTTGAATAGTATGAAAGATGATCCAAAAAGAAAGATGACAGACGAGCAGGCTAGGTTTCGAAATACGGGGACCAAATAGTAATGCTTAGATTAACCAAAGCGGTCACCATTCTACCTCAATTTTATAATATTTCAAGATAATCTTCATAGCTTAAATAACCAAGTTCTGTAGAACATTTCAGGTCATTATTGAATTCTTCGGAAGATCATAACAATGATCAAGATATGATACGACTGAATCTCTTTCCAGGTAAAACACTCAGGTATATTGACTGATTCAAATTTCTGTTTTCTATCTTCTCTTTCTTATTTGTATCGACTGGAACGGGAAAGCATCACATATCTAGCCATATGTTTTCTATTTTACCTTTATATGATGTCTAAAAGGTATAGAATTAGCAGATTATATATGCACATTATTATATTGCATCCAAAATTGTTAATTACAGGCAAATCATCTGGAATAAACATAAAAATAAAAGGACTAGGAAAAAGAAGGGAAACGGGGAATTTGTCGAAGAGACAACGACCCAAAGGGGAGCAATAACAACTCAAAGCCACCATAAGATCTTCAATGAACGGTGAGGAAACCCCACACCCAACGGCAGGTCGGAGTTGGCCTCTAAATAAAGATCAATCAAGTTCAGCAAAATGAACATCATCCTAGACTCCCATAGACATAAAGTGAACTAACTAGAAAACAGACAAGACACACAAAGACTTAACAAATTTCCTGACCCAGGACAGGCGGAAACCCGCCGCGGCGGGGCCAAACCAGTTTCATTGGGCCCAAACCTTCCCCCTATAGCCAATGTGACAAATAAAAAAAAACAATCGTAACAACAGTAAAATTCAGTTGGCAACAGGACTGAGTCAATATGTTTTATTTGTTTGCCTTTTTAAAAAAAAGTAAATCAATGAGAAACAATTATGTCAGATTGGTTATGTCATAATAAATAAAAAAAATATGTGGTGTGAGGTTCCTCACTGTGTTGAAGACTGTGACCCCTAGATGCTTACTTTTTGGTCGTTTTTAACCTGGAGATGGGATGTTCTTTGACATTTACCCCATTCCCTTTCTTTTTCATAGAATAACTAAAAAAAAAGAAAATACTGACGTATTTACAGCATTACTTGTGCAACTGATGGTACTGACAAACATCTTCAAGTTGAAAACAAAAGCATTACAAGCATTCTCCATCTTAAAGCCAGTAGTGAAAATATTGAAAAGCTGGACACTGAGAGTGAGAGCATCCATCAAGATCACAAATTTTAATTTGAACGTAAAATCTGTTCTTGTATATATACTCCATATGCTGGTGATGTAGGTATAATGCTGCAGAGAAAGGGAAAGTTCACAATTGGAAAGTCAAAATCATCACGTTTGTAATATAATCTAGATTTCAGACGTCCATGTTCGTCAATGTATAACAAAAGGTCTAGGTATGAAGCAAAATTGAGAGTATCTGTTGTCTCTTTAATTTCAAGTTCACTGGGGTAGATGCGATATAAATATTCTTTAAATCTTTGGTTATCAAGAGAAAGTTTTATATACCTGGAGCTGAAATTAAAAGTCTGGGCTAGTTGTTTTTGTTTCTGTTGTATCAGCCCTTGCAAAAACTTTGCTTCGTACGAAAAAAGGAAAAGGTCAGATAAAAGTGGCGCACAATTTGTTCCCATAGGAATAAACCATGAAATTAAGTTCCAAACGAAACCATGCCTACACCATGAAATTACGTTCCAAACGAAATGCATTTTTTCCAAAGTGTTTTGTTGCATAGAATTCAAAACCACGGTGGTTTTTAAGTACCCCAAATAGTTATATATATGAAAACCACGAAAATTGATGTCCACGAATAAGAGACTTCCACAGTATATCAACAAGTTTACATATTATTGGCATTGTATACTAGTACAATTGTTTGCACTGACAAAGTTGTTAAAGATAAAAAGGGAAAAAAAGCGTTATCGACATTCTCCATCTTAAACAATTGTTGAAAAGCAAGACATTGAGGAGTACAGCCATCAATATTTCAGCCGTTGTAAGTGTTTCCTGTTATCTTTTTTTTTACTCAATTCTACTTCTCAAAATTCTTTTTCTAGAAATAATTTTGTATTTTGATGGGAATCGGCTTAAATTCTTCCAGTTACAGTTTCTCAATCAAGGTAATGTAGATCAAAGGATGGGGGAAAATATGAATCTGTTGGAGCGACTACAATGTTCAAAGGACAATAATTATAAGAAAACATAAAAAGCATAGACAAATACGAAACCACAACATGCAAATGAAACGAAAAACATGTAGCAGCATCAGGTCCCAAGGAATGCATTCGCATTTTATTCCACAAAGTATTTCAGACATTTGTAAACACATAAATTCATAAGATTTTGCACATATTATGATATTATGATAAAGACAGACTGTAATACGTACAGAGAGCTAAAATAGGTATTTTATCAGAATACAAAATTATTCAAAATAATAGATCAAAATAAGAAATTGTGCGGCAAAATAATAAATCCAAAATCTATTACCGAACTATGTATAAGTCGTTATGAGAACTTTTTTGGCAAATTCTTTCTGAGAATAATAAAATACAAAAACGGTTGTTAGAGAATATATTTTTGTCTTCAAATAATATAAAATGAAATTAATGATGACGCGTAGCTCTTGATTTTGGGAATCCAGTAAATAAAATTAGATAACACTAAAGGTAAAAACAGAAAAATGTAAGGGGACGTGGATGCGGTTAAGTACCCTGTATCAACAGCTACACGAAGTTAACAAAAAAAAGCTTTGTCATGCGAGGAAATTAAGCAAGGCGTTACATGGTGTTAGCAATGCTAGCCTCGAGATGCCAGCAAACAATTGTTTTAATTTAAAGTTTTAATGAAAGGAAACATTTTTACGGATAACAAATCCAGTCACACAGTATAAAAATAAACATCTTGCAAAACTTCCACTTTTAACAGTTATGTAAAGATTATGTAAACATACAGTGACTGTCGTTACGTACAGAATATGCAAACGCATATAGTGACTATCAATAAGAGAAGTAGTCATCATCACAGATATCTTCGTCTTCGTCCGAGTCATATTTAGACATCCTAATGGACACATACAGGCCACCATTTTTTGTTGTAAATTTAGAAGTTTCCATTTGTTAATGACTTTCTATGATAACTGATATAAAGTTAATACGACCCATGGATTCCAATTTTTTAAACACCCACAATCTTCGATTGTCCATTGTGAACCATTTACCATCCTTCTTAAAAACCCTTATTTTGGGTATGATGCTTACGACAGCTGGATTTTCCACACACGTTGTAAATGTTGAATCAAGAGATTGGCCATCTCTAAATCTGTCTTTTATAGAGTCCTGAGTGAAATATATATCCGATGGTTTCATATCTTCCATGTTGGGAAACTTTGATGGGCTCCCTTCAACGAAGAGTCCAAAATTTGTTGTTATCAAGGATAACTATCAAGCCTATAACTTCTGTTTTATTTTTACTTTCGGGTTTGAAGCTTTTTTCCCGAAAACTCTATTATCATGTCATTTTTATCCCAGGTGAATGCTTAAACACAATATTATTATTGGCAAAAACACAAATAATATACATTAAAAGTTAAGGTCACATTGACGTTATTCTATCACGCGACACTTTGGCACGACCCAATGAATATGCATACTAAATACGAACACCATGGGCTTTAAGTAAAATTTTTTTCCCAATATCAGGTTATATTTGAAGAAGATGGAGAAGAAAAGAACAATATGTTCCCCTTCGATGAAGGAGAAACATAATAAATATGAAACAGAAAATAGAAAATAGAAAATATTTCGGTTCTCACTTATTTGCACAAACACATTTACAATAAACTGTTATTGCATATAAGCAAGTAACAAGAAATAACAGTAAACAATGAACTAACAACACCTAATTATGACGTTGTCAATATTACCATTACTTATTTCAGCTATACTGATACCAAGAGGCTAAGATGCAGAGCCTGCATCACTCAACTTACAAAATGCTTCTAAGTTATGCCCATGCTAATGGCCAAAATTAATCTTTTTTCCCCATGAGGTTTAATTTTAAACTATATTCTCCAAATTGCAGCAATATTTTGGTCAGATCCAATTCAAATGAACAATTTTGTAAGACCCTCAACACATCTACTTAACTTTCTTCACTAGTTTAAGAGCAGATGATAAATTTGTTCCCATATGGGCCAAAATTATGTGTAACACAGTCAGAAACCAGAATAAAAGAAGCATTTTTGTAAAGAACATTGCATACATTATTCTTATGAAGTTTGGTTGAATTTGCATCAATGGTTTAAGAGGAAAACAAATTTCCCTCAGGTCAAATCATAGATTATGATCCACAGTGCTGGTCATGTTTTAAATGAACAGCATTTTTGAAGACCACTCCATGCATTATCCAAGTACAGTTTATTTAAGTTGCTTCATCATGAAATGATGATGGTTCCATAGGGTCCAATGTTAGAATTTGTTCTGCGCTGGTGACCATGCATTTTGTTTGGTTTGAATGAAACGAGTAATTTTTGTTAAAGACCTCCCAAATATCATTCCTGTTAAAATTTTATTGAATTTGCTTCAGTGGTTCAGAGGAGATAATTAAATTTGGTTTTCCCATAGAATCCAATGATAAACTATGCTCTGAAATGGCAGCCGTGTTTTATCAGGTATTGATGAATTAACCATTTTTGTGAAGGACCTCTCAAATATCATTCCTCTAAAGTTTGGATAAATTTACTTCATTGGTTTTAGAGGAAATGATAACAATAATGATGTTCCCTTAGATTCAAGTGTTAAACTAAATTCCCCGCTGGCGGCCATGTTTTTATTTAAATGATGTAAACCAAATGGGTACTTGCTATGCATCATTCCTGTAGACGTGAGAGCTTTAGAGTAGATGATGGAAATAATGTTCTTATAACAGAACCCAATGTTAAATTACTGCGATACACGAAGAATAAAACCCCAGTATTGTTAGGTGGTGGATCAAAATTTCTCCTTTGTTGAAAGATGAACTGAAGCTTTACATCTAAACAATACCGATTGTAGAAGCGTGAATCTGTCTTAGGGCATTTCATTGTCAATTAACTCTTGATTACATTACCTAAGGAAAAATTTCCTTCCTTGGTCAAGAATTTTGTTGCAACTTATTCTTTTGTAATCTAATGATTGCTCAATAATGACTTAATGATGAAATATAAAATACTGGCCATTATAGAAATTTTTTTTTCACAAATAATAATATTTTGAAGGTATATTGTACTGTATATATTCCCTGTTCTTTCATTTATGATGAATCTGTCTTGAAAGTATATTTGAAGAAAGAATTTTTCACTCTGAAATTCATGCATCAACCCTTTTATATGTCTCATAATACTTGAGAACAAGAGGAAAGCTGTCAATGTGACAGCAACCGGGTTTTCTTTTACATGGACAGTATATCATACACATTTGTTGACCCTGAATATTGAAATGTACTTATAATTTTCATTAATTTTCAATGTTAAACCTTCCACCAAAGTAGTCTATTTGAAAGTTCAGCAACTTGGATTTTAGGCAAAAAGGAAAATAAAAGTACTGTAAACACACCTGATACAGGTACATATGATCTACATTATAAAACCTTCCTGTCTATTAAACTTGTAGTAGAATTGTTCTGGACAAATGGGACACCCTATTTGTGCATATTTTACCAAAAAATAACTAAGTTCAACAACTGATATTTTTGACATAAATTATCAAAAATCAAAATCAAAGTACCATGCACCCCTTTTATATATGTAAAATTGATCTGCAAAATAAAAACTTCCTGTCTCAAATACTATAGGAGATTTGTTCCGGACAAAGGGGGTACCCAATTGTTAAAAATTTGACGTAAAAATGACTAAGTTCAACAACTGATATTTTTCACATAAATTATCAAAAATCAAAATCAAAACACCATGCACATCTTTGATATATGTACATTTAATTTCAAAATAAAAATTTCCTGTCTCAAATACTGTAGGAGATTTGCCCCGGACAAAGAGGGTACCCTATTGTTAAAAATGTGAGGTAAAAATGACTAAGTTCAACAACTGATATTTTTGACATAAATTATCAAAAATCAAAATCAAAGTACCATGCACACCTTTGATATATGTACAATTGATATGTAAAATAAAAACTTCCTGTCTAAAATACTATAGGAGATTTGCTCCGGACAAATGATGTACCCATTTGGCAGCCGCCCGCCCGCCGCCCGCCCGCCACCGCCCGCCATTTTCACAATTTTAATAACCGGATTTTTCCGATGGAAAACCCGGTTAATAAACTACATTTAGCATTTAATTTTGAAATATTATTATTGAACATACCAGTATTCCTAATGATATTTGTCCCTAATATGATGGGAACAACTTTCCCAAAAGACAAAACTCTTGAAATGAGGAAATTCACATGTTTTATTATAAAGTGTTCACTCAAAGAGTGTAACAGAAAGTGATTACACTAAAGTTCAACGAGCTATAGTTATATCTCATCCTTACTGATTTTCTGTGAACAAGTCAGCATCACAAGCAAACCACACAATGTAATCTCCTAAAATTCCTTCTACACGCTTACAAACAGACACAAAAACAAAGTTAACAGGACAGAGTGTAAGAATATCATGTCCTTGTTCAATAATATGATGCACACTTTCTAAAACTATTTCTAAACTCATAATTATTCAGATTTTGCATTTTAAGCAAGTGTGAAAATAATGCAATAATAAAGTCAGGATTTCTAGAGTGTTTTTTTTTTTACGATAAATATAAAAACCCTTAAATATTGCAATTTAATTCAAAGCAGTTATATGTCTAACAAAATAAATTCATCATAAATGAAAGAACAGTGAATTTACATTAACATTATGACAATTTCTGGGAAAAAATTATTTTCTAATGGCCAGTCTTTTGCATTTCATCATTAAGTCATTATTGAGCAATCATTAAATGACAAAAGAATAAGTTGCAACAAAATTCTTGACCAAGGAAGGAAAGTTTTCCTTAGGTAATTTAATCAAGAGTTGATTGACAATAAAATGCCCTAAGACAGATTCACACTTCTACAATAGGCATTGTTTAGATGTAAAGCTTCAGTTCATCTTTCAACAAAGAAGAAATTTTGGTCCACCACCTAACAATACTGGGGTATTATTCTTCGTGTATCGTAGTAAGTTTTGTTCTGGAGGTCATGGTTGGATCTATTACAAATTGACCCTGAATACATCATTCCAATAAAGTTTGGGTCGATCTGCTTCAATGGTTTTAGAGGAGTTCATGAAAATGTGGAACGTTAAAAGACGGACGCCAAGCAAAAGTTCACAATAACCCTTCGGGCCAGGTGAGCTATACATCACCTAAACATTAGTTATTGTATAAACTATAACCCTATCTTTAAATCATAAAAATCAAGATTCTAAGCAAATGTATTTCCAAATTTTCTGCGTTCCCTTAGAAAATAAAATAAATAGTAGGAGTAAATTTGGTTTTGTTTCTGTGTTTCAGATTGCTAAAAAATTTGTACGAGTTCATTGTAGGGCTAGCAATCAAAACTCAATATAGTGTTATATATTTTACGAAAGGATATGGGGTAAATGAACATGAGACCATAACACATATGATAACCCCAAATGCAATAATTTTAATGAGCTGTATGGCCATTTCGGAAATTAATTCCTCATCAGCAGCACTAGAACCCAAACAAAGGAAATCCATAATTTCAAAAATGATTAAAATGCATAAAACCAAAAGAAATCCGAATAATCAGTAATAGGACAAAACTACGATGGAGGGAGTTAATTCTTAGGTTTTAGAATTTACACAAATTGAGATAATAGTAATTGAACAAAGTGTACACATGAGATATTATCTCATGTACAAGNAGAGCATACATCTCTACCACGGGGAATTGTTTTACCAACTCCACACTGCAATATATGTCCTTGTGTAATCCTGATTTTTATCAGTGTCGGGGGATAACATTCCAAAAACCATGCAAATATTTGTTTTGAAAGAGAGCACCTTCCCAGTTCGGCTAACATATTCTTATCTACCGTATTGAGAGCCGAAATACAATTATTAAAATATAAGTTGTTCATGTTGATTGCGAAATATGCAATAACTATTGATTAAGCTGTAAAAAAAAACACAAAAAGTAAAGGATTATCGAAACAGAACGATTAAGTTACTCTTCTAAACATTCGCAAAATTTTAAATCTCTTCCGAAAAATTCTATTTTCTCAAAACTGTTTTCATGAAGTCTTTGGCACCGTAATAGATAAATATAATAAGTGTAATAAATTGCACGCATAGCACAGAAACAAAAAATGTCAATTCAATTCATATGAACATATGAACATTTGATATCTAAACATGGCGTTACTCGTAAACAGCATATTACTAAGGGCATTTCTAATCCTCGTTTTTACGGAAATGTCGTTAAAAATGCCAGAAATAGATTAAAAGTTCAGAAAAACTTGGACGTAACTTACATTCTTTACGTAATAGGGGATATCGACAAGATATTCTGCTTGCATCCGTTAAATTAGCTTAGAGGAGTAATGACCTGAAAATTTTGCACACACACTGGCCTCTCACTGATACTGCCGATGTCTACTGAAATTTATGATGATTCTTGAACAAACCCTTCGGGAAGTTTTGAGTTTGATTTTTCTTCCGTAGTGCGACAGTGTTCTACCAGCAAACTAGGCTCCTTGAGCTAGCCGGCAGTTTAGCGGCGAGCACCCCTTGACCCATCCTTTAAAATTACGTATTGTTTTTTCTTTCCTTTCAAGATTGTGGTCAGCGACTTAGTAGTCTACCTGTATTGGGTTTTATTCGTATGTTTATTATACTATAGGGAAACGGGACGGATAAAGGGGAGGTTTGGGTACTCATAAGCCGGTTTAAACCTATCGCTGGCTTTTGCTAGTGCCGGTTCAGGATGTCCCGAGTTCCTATCGTTGTCCACGTTTGTCTTTGTCTTATTCGTGTTCTTCATGTGTAGTTCCATGTCAGATTGTGGCATGTAATTATAATTTTCGGCCATTGTAGGTGTTTCCTGTTATCCATTTTTTACATGTTCTTCCACCATTAGGCAAACCTTTTGTGGTTAGCTTATTTTCTTGTTGCTTATAGGCTTATGGGTTTTCATCAGTCGATTAACACCCTTTTCTTTGATGAAAACTGCACTTACGGGATATGAACAGTTATAATCTAATGTAAATTAAATGTTATGAAATTGTTTTTGAAGGACGTTTAGTTAACTTATTTTCATATTGATTCAAGCATATTCCGTGAATTGTACTCGGTGGATGTCCTTGCTACTGGAATTGGCCTCCTGTTTCAATATTTTGTTCAGCATCATTTTCTGACAAATTTTAGATGATGGCTTTCCTGACCACCAGTTTGTAGTGCCCGTAGTTCATGATTTTATCGTGTCAGGTTTCTAGCAGTTGACTGGATGAATACCCTCTGGTTCTTTATATGTTGTGATTTTCTTTTCTTAGTCTTTTTGTCGGGCAACGGATGACAGCGATTGCTACAACTCTTTGCGAGTCAATTTTATCTTTGGTGACAATTCCGTGTCCATGGGCAAAATTAACATGGATATAGCGTTGTTCGACAATTAGCAATGAATTCCCCTCAAACCGATGCCAGGGGCCGTCTTGAACTTACTATGAGGTACTGGTATGAACAAAGCTCATTGTTGAAAGCCTCATCGTGACTTCAAGATATACAACAAAACTGAAAGCGTTGTTCCATTGCTATTTGTAGAGACTTCGTCTCATGCGCATTCACTCCATATCCTTCAATTGTTTATTTAAGACTTGAGTTTAATTGTTTATTCAAGACTTGAGTTTAATTGTTTATTTAAGACTTGAGTTTAATTGTTTATTTAAGACTTGAGTTTGTGTCACCTGCAGTATGCTATCTATATTTCAGTTATGGTGTACTTGTTCTTTAGAAAATTTCTCATACTTTCAAATTTTGGCATTTTTGCTTTTTGTTAATATCCAACTTGGGTAAAGTTGTATTATGATTTCTTGTCTCCAAACTGTTTTGACAATCAAGAAAAAGGGGAGTGAAATTTAACTGTATCAATAATCAATTGGCGATGAGTAACTCTTTCGTAGATCCAAAGCAAAATTCTTTGCACTATCGTTTTGAATAGTATGAAAGATGATCCTAAAAGAAAGATGACAGACGAGCAGGCTAGGTTTCGAAATACGTGGACCAAATAGTAATGCTTAGATTAACCAAAGCAGTTACCATTCTACCTCAATTTTATAATATTTCAAGAGAACTCTTCATAGCTTAAATAACCAAGTTCTGTTGAACATTTCAGGTCATTATTGAATTCTTCGGAAGATCATAACAATGATCAAGATATGGTACGACTGAATCTCTTTCCTGGTAAAACACTCAGGTATATTGACTGATTCAAATTTCTGTTTTCTATCTTCTCTTTCTTATTTTTATCGACTGGAACGGGAAAGCATCAAATATCTAGCCATATGTTTTCTATTTCACCTTTATATGATGTCTAAAAGGTATAGAATTAGCAGATTATATATGCACATTATCATATTGCATCCAAAATTGCTAATTACAGGCAAATCATTTGGAATAAACATAAAAGTAAAAGGACTAAGAAAAAGAAGGGAAACCGGGAATGTGTCAAAGAGACAACGACCAAATGGGGAGCAATAACAACTCAAAGCCACCATAAGATCTTCAATGAACGGTGAGGAAACCCCACACCCGACGGCATGTCGGAGTTGGCCCCTAAATAAAGAGCAATCAAGTTCAGCGAAATGAACATCATCCTAGACTCCCATAGACATAAAGTGAACTCACTAGAAAACAGACAAGACACACAAAAGCTTAACAAATTTCCTGACCCAGGACAGGCGGAAACCCGCCGCGGCGGGCCCAAACCAGTTTCATTGGGCCCAAACCTTCCCCCAATAGCCAATGTGACAAATAAAAAAAACAATTGTAACAACGGAAAATTCAGTTGGCAACAGGACTGAGTCAATATGTTTGATTTGTTTGCCCTTTTTTAAAAAAAGTAAATCAATGAGAAACAATGATGTCAGATTGGTTATGTCATAATAAATAAAAAAAATATGTGGTGTGAGGTTCCTCACTGTGTTGAAGACCGTACTTGTGCAACTGGTGGTACTGACAAACATCTTCAAGTTGAAAACAAAAGCATTACAAGCATTCTCCATCTTAAAGCCAGTAGTGAAAATATTGAAAAGCTGGACACTGAGAGTGAGAGCATCCATCAAGATCAGAAATTTTAATTTGAACGTAAAATCTGTTCTTGTATACAACTGTACTGTGAGGATTGGAGGGAAACCACTCTACCATCAAATCTCTGCTTACATGAGTCTGAGAAACGTTATAGTTATCTGATGATCAGATAAAATCCACAACAAAGACCTATGACAAAGTCAAAGAACAGCAGCAGGTTGTGGGAAATGACTTTCCAGCAAAATAATGGAAACAAATGGCAAAAAATTAAGAAAAAGTGACAAATAATCTCTCCAATGGAATCCCTAAGGTCAGAAGTAACTAGGAATGTCAAAACACTTGGCGGAGGGGATAAGAGAGCGAACTAAAGAACTTAAAAAGGTTCAAAAGTGTGAAAACCAATAAGAGTGATCAAAAACATAGTCCATTATATGGTTATGTACAAGTGTAGTTGTAAAACAAATGCAACAAAAGAATTAACTGAAGAAAAACAAAACCAGAGCACGAACGACACACACTGTGTTTAAACAGGAAAATGATCAGGTGCCTCGGAGGAATGATTATACTCTAACACGCACGTGACAACTGTACTGACGTGCAGATTTTCATTTTCTTCATCAAATAGACAATACATTATCCCGGGTACATTATACCAGGAAAAGTAGCCTTTTATATTGAGGACTTAAAAATTCCTTGTCATGTGCAATTCTGAGTAATCACATGACCCTTAAGGGACCGACCATTTAACTTGAAGGGGGAGGGGCTATGGTTTTTTTCTTAAAAAATATTTTGGATCTGATTTTTAGTGAAAAAAATATTTTGGCTGCCAAAATGATGAAAAAAAATTTTCTGAAGGTGGCTTTCTGCCCAAAAAAATAATGTTAATTTTGAAAAAAAAAANCCCCCCCCCCCCTTCAGGTTAAATGGTCGGTCCCTAAATGATTCAATCATTTTAATTATCATTTTGGATGGTATGGTACAAAACCCTGACATATCGCAATTCTATTTCGTATCGTCGTTTTTATTTCACAACAATGTTTGTAAATAATACAATTGAATTAATTTTAGATATTGTAAGTTGTAAATAAAATCGGTTTTCTGGCCAGCACCGAAGTACTGGCTACTCGGTAGGTGAATACCCTCGGCCAGCAGTGGCATTAGTTTCTGCATAGGTAAATGATTTGAGTTGTTTGAGACAAAACTGCAATAAAGAAAAAAATTCAAAAGAAAAAACTTCATAATGTAGCTACTAAAATATAATATACAAATAATAATAACGTATAATTCTTAAAATATTTTTGTTTCGAAAAATGTGATAATGGTGAGATTAGAGACAAATTCAGTTTATAACAAACGGAAAACCGAAAATCAAAATACATTTCATGTAAATATAAAACATTCCATTACAAAATATTAGGTAATGTTATATTTATTACCATTGAAGTTTGATTTATATAGAAATTAATGCATTAAATAACATATTGGTTAATACTAAACTGTGATTGGCACCTGTCAGAAATTAGATCAAAACGATTGCGAAAGTAATAAGATAATTAGAAAGAATTTAAATCTTTGCAACATTATTCAATAAAAAAGCGATAACATTTTGTTTTAACATTCAGAGACGCTAATATACCGACGATCCAATACTTACTCAACACAGCCACGCTAAGTGGAATAAATGTATCATCTTTTGTAAGATGATACATTTCTGCATATGCGCATTTTGTCAAAATGCGCATATGCAGAAATTAAATTCACAGAAACTTCGGTATTTAGTTACTTGTTACCACTGGGTTGATGCCACTGCTGGTGGACTGTTAGTCCCCGAGGGTATTCACCAGCCCAGTAGTCAGTACTTCGGTGCTGACCCGAAAGCCGCTTCTATTTGAAACCTTACAATATCTAAATTGTTGTAAATTTTTTTGAAAACTAAGGAGTATCTCCCTCATGCAAAGCTTAGCTGCTTTTGGCTTTACATTTAGATCATATTGGTTATTTGTTCTCTATCAGTTTTTACACAGGTCTTCCAAACGTTTAGATTTTATCTGCACTGAAAAGACATAAGTTGTCGAAATGCGCATATGCAGAAATTAAATTCACAGTCACTTCGGTATTTAGTTAAAAAAACCCGAAAGCCGCTTCTATTTGAAACCTTACAATATCTAAATTGTTGTAAATTTTTTTGAAAACTAAGGAGTATCTCCCTCATGCAAAGCTCTGTCCTTAGCTGATTTTGGCTTTACATTTAGATCATATTGGTTATTTGTTCTCTATCAGTTTTTACACATCTTTGAGTTTATGGTCTTCCAAACGTTTAGATTTTATCTGCACTGAAGAGACATAAGTTGTCGAAATGCGCATATGCAGAAATTAAATTCACAGTAACTTCGGTATTTAGTTATTTGTAAAGCAACCGTCGAGCAATCTACAGTTAGTGAGTCAATCAACGCGGGTGAACAAAATGAAACTTGATAGAATAACTGAATTAACGATTGCGAAATACGTACGTACGTGACCCTAAATACTGAAAGTTACCCCGCCGTGGACTTCAATGCCAGCTTTATCCGGCGCAAGATCACTCCCTCCACCTAGGGTCTGTAAGGGGGTCCCACTATTCCACAAGAAATTCTATAGCTGAGCAATGGCCTCACCAATCCCATCACCTAATCAATCTAAATCCCCCATTCGTCATCGACGTGAGTCATCAGCCGGAGCGGCTACCAGATCATAGCCAATAACGAGCCCAAGATCCCCGCTAATATATCAAAGCCTTCGCCCTGGTTATCCCCGATGGAATCCTCCAGTTCGAATCCGATTGCCAGAAGATGAGCGTGCTTGGAGCGTTGTTCCATTGCTTGGTTTTACCATGTATTTGTAGAGACTTTCTCTCATGTGCACTTACTCCATATCCTTTCATTGATTGAAATAATTGGTTTGTATTGCAAGTACTTTGAAAGAAAAACTGTAAATCCTTTGTGAAGTTTATCGTAACAACATGAAGTTATTGTCTTATTTACATCTGTATATTACACATGCACACAAAGTCGCCCAATACACATAGTGGAATCCTCTTTAAAAGAGGGAAAATAAATTAAACCTGCAATACAACGTATTGGTGAATTCTTTGAATGTCAACCCGTTTTTTTTATTCTAATGGCCATTCTACAATACGAAGAGAGATAACTCAAAATGATTACAATGTTTTAAGTATGTACAAACGAACAAATACACTGAACTCTGTCAAATTTGTACTGTGTTGTGCCAGTTTAAGCGCAACAAAACATTCGATACTCATAATTCAACAATGAAAGGATAAGTAATTAATGTACATGAGACAAAGTATCCACAAATACATGATTAAATCGATTAATGGAACAACGTTTTTTTTTGTTCTTCTTCATCTTGAATTCACTTAATGACCTTCAATAATGAGCTATGCTCATACTTCAAAGCAAGTTAAAGACCGCCCCTAGCTCCGGTTTGAGAGGAATTCGTTGCTCTATCGTTGTAACGCTACATCCATGTATCCTTTCGTCATGGATGCGGGGTTGTCAACAAACATAAAATTAACTGGCAAAGTGCTCTTACAATCGCTGTCATCTGTTGCCAACAAAAAGATTCTTAGAAGACAATCACAACATTTAACAACCGAGTCAATTGCAAGAAAACTTGGCAAAATAAAGCGATGAGATATGAGCACTGTAAAAAGAATAGTCAGAATAACATTTGGAAATTGCACTGTACAAAAAATAAATAAAATGCCAAAATTTGAAAGAATGATAGCGTGTCCATATGAGATATTCTCTCAAGAACAAGTACAGCATGTGTGAAATGTGTAAAGAGCATAAGTTTCTCTTACGGGGAACCTTTACGGACTCCACATTGCCATAAAACTTTTTCGGGAGTCAATTTTGGGCATTGTCCTTATATTCCTGAAGGAGTATTTTTTTCCAAGTAATAACTATATATAATGGTTAGAATGCTTTAGCATATCAGTAGCAGTTGAGATATACTATTCACGAACGGGAAATTCACTTAGTCTATTGGAAATTTGAAATTATCACATTTTTCATGAAAGCACATGAACATTCGATAAATAATGTAGGAATCCCCAATGTGGAAAGCTTTGTCTGCCTTTTAAGATGTTATATTGCCCATTTCTCACTATTTCATAATGCCATGTATTCTTACAATCGACTTGATTAGTGCCCTGTTTTTGTCCATAGCCTATGTTGTAACCGTCTACTAACTAAAGAAGCCTTGTGCTTTTGTCGGGCAACGGATTGCAGTAAGAGCATTTTGCCAGTTTATATTTTTGACGATCCCGCATCCATGAGCAGAAAAAAAACATGGATGTAAAGTTAGTGCGACCATTAGCAAAGCATTCCACTCAAACTGGTGCTAGGGACCGTCTTGAGCTTACTATGAGGTTTAAGCAAAGTAAGTGAGAAACGAACCGTCAGTCTAAAAAGAACAATCCAAGGACAATGCCAACGTCGGAAAAACAAAAAAACTAAGTCATAACATGAGCACGGCAAAGAAAGAAAGACACGCACATATACAAAAATGAACAACACGGACCCAATAAAAACTATGGGCGAGATCAGGTGCACCGGTAGAGTAAGCATCTCCTGCTTCTTATAAGACACCCGCCGTGTTGAACGTGTCAACTCCGGTAGTAAAGTCAAATCCGGTAGAGGAAAAACAAACTTTACTGGCAAAGAGAAATATCTGTTGTCATCTGGGAAACAGATATCTCATAGCGGTCCACAAGATCGTGATGTCGACCGTAAAACTTCTGTAGTGATGACCTCAAGTTATGGGTAACATACCCTTGCTTAAGTAGCCTATTTGTAAGCAACCGAGCTCTATCAAGGTAGTCACTGTATCGACCACAGGCCCTTGAGTAGCGAATGAGTCGGGAGATGTAAACTCCGTATGCTGGTGCTTTTGGAATGTTGCTACAAAGAAAGGGGAAGTTGACTATTGGAAAAGTTAAGTCATCGCGTTTGTCATATAGCCTAGTTTGTAGTGTACCTCTTTTGTCAATTTCAAGATGAAGGTCAAGGAACGAGGCTGATGTGGAAGTATCTGTAGTATCCTTAATTTGTAGCTCTTTTGGATAGATAAGATGAAGGAAGGATTGTTTAGTGATAAAATATCATTTATATAACGGAAGCTGAAATTTTTTATCTCAAAGCTCATTGTCGAAGGCCCCATGGTGACTTCAAGATGAAGAAAAGTAATAAATGCGTTCTTTCTTGGCTTGGATCCACCATGTTTTTGTAGAGACTTTATGTCATTGGCATTTATTCCAAATCCCTTTTTTATTGTTTATTTATAAATGTCAAAGGTCTATAATCTACTAAAATGTAAAAGTTCTCATTTAAGTAATTAATACTTGTATCTTATTTGGTATCTTTTATCTTTTGCTTCCTAGGCTAGGGTTAAATTCTTCATGGTCAATTGAAGATACTATATTCACAATTACTTCGATATTTTGTTAATTATTACCATATTTATTTATTTATTTAGAATGCACATTTGTACCCGTAAGAGTCGAAGGCATACATGTACGAAAAAATAAAACAAAACAAAGATTACAAAACGACAAAAATATGCAGTTGTTGAGTCCACCCACCTCAGCGCAAAAGACTTTCTAACGAATGAAGCAGTAATTTGCACGATTTGTGGACAATTTATACATACATATAGCTTATTTTATTTGGTATTCAACTTTTCATTTCCTGTAAATAGTTGTCTATTAGTTTACCGTTATTATTAAATGAAAATAAGAAATGTTCTTCATCATCAATATTGTTGGAATTGCAGTTCTTATACATTTTCTGTTTTCTCGTTTCATATTTTTGTACCATCCCCTTTCAATTTCTAAAATATGGTCACTGACTCTTAATTTCTTTAGATATTTTCTATTCTCTTTTTTTTTTACATTTTCCAAATGTTGGTTAATTTCATATTTTTTTCTTAAATTTACTAGAAAGAAACAATTTATTACTTTCTGTGAGAGAATTTATTTCTTTACAAAATAATATCTTCTTTAAGTAGTTTTTTCACATATTTTGTAAATTTATGTTTCTTTGTATGAAAATTTATATTTTCTATATATGTGACATCAATATTAATTCGACCACTGGCCTCGGCTGGTTGATTGTTAGTCTCCGAGGGTACTCACCAACCCAGTAGTCAGTATTTCGGTGATGACTCAAGAACCGATTTTATCTGAAAACTTGCAATATCTTAATGTTGGAAAATTTTGTTTTAAACTAAAGAGTATCTCCCTCTTGCATAGCTGTGTCCTTAGCTGATTTTTTATTTTCATTTAGATTTTTTTGCTTATTTGTTCTCTATCGGATTTTACAATTTTTTGGTTTAGGGGCTTCAAAATATCTTTATTTGATCTACACTGAAGACAAAAGTTGTCGAAATTGCCACATGCAGAAACAAAATTTACAGTTAGTTCGGTATTTCGTTTTTTAGTGTATTGTATAGGTCATTAATGTCAATAAGATTATCTCTTTATCATTTGTCTCTCCTTTAAATGATATTATTTTGTGCGCACGGAATCAGAGTTTTAGAGTATGAGCAATAAATATAGTGTAATCGTTCTCACTTACATACCATGGCTTTATATCAATTTCCTAATAAATGAAGATAAAATACTTAATATTTTTTGATAAAGCCAATGACACATCAGGCTAAACTTAAAAATTTGTGTACAAACAAAATAATTGTCAAATACAATGACTATTGTTGCCCTATTTAAAACAACACAGGATATTTGTGACAACGTACTAGTTAAAGTAAACCACTAAAACCTATCGGGTCCACTTTCATCTATTGTAAGAAAAGGGTCCATGACATCTGACGAACCTTAGTGAAATTTTCTATTCAAGATTGAAAATTCTGACTGCCAAACTATACAATAAAACCACTGTAGTAGAATACTAAACATGACTTAAAATATCAAAGAAACAAGGATTCATTTGTTATGCATATTTTATGATATTAAAGAAATCGAGATTGGAGGACTGTAATAAATGCATCACGATTACAGTTGGTAGTAAATTACAAAAACTGAAGTTACTGTAAATTTATTTTCTGCATATGGCCATTTCGACAACAATTAGAGTGAACCATCAGTGTTTTAAACATAAATAATTCCAAATGTAATTGTAACGTTCATTTTCATTGGTCAACGTCATGAATAGCAAACGGAAATATTTTTTCGATATTTCCGTTTGTCCATTAATCTGCTCTGCAAAAACATAGTGCAGCAAATAAAGACGTCGTTAACAAGGATAACACATATTTAACGTACAAAATTGGAATTATAAGAATTAAACACTGATTTTTAGGAAATTATGTATCTATAAACTCCGGCAGCTCACTCACAAACTTTACATACAGTCCCTCGGACTTTATGCAGTTTGTGAGTGGGCTGCCGGAGTTTATACATAGATAATTTCCTAAAAATTAGTGTTTAATAATATCTCCTTTCACTCCCCAACTTACTTAATATAAGTAGTATGCCAAATAACAAGAAAAAAAACACATAGAAAGGCCACACCATTATTCCATTTTTCATGTTTAAAATGCTTTACGTAATATCTAACAAAAATATATATTGAACAAAGTATTTACATTATATTTCAACGACACAGCCGTCTTCGTCAGATGCTAAACAAAAATGCCACTAGATACAGAATAAACAACGTTACGTCACAGATAATGGTAATCTTGGTCTTGATACTTTACACAAATTGTTTACAGAAAAATTGATGATGTATAGAAATGATAACTTAACCGATGTACGGAAAAAAAGATTTAAAGATAAACCAGTTGCTATTCATTTTAATTCTCCTGGCCATTCAATTGACAATTTCAAATATGAAGGAATAGAAACCAGTAGAAAAGAAAATCAAGCATACAGGCAAACAAGAAAATCCTTATTTATAAAAATATGTAATACAAAACAAGGTCTTAATATAAAAGAGTAACTGTATATTAGCGTTTCTATCATTTCTATTCATCAGCTGTGTCGTTGAAATAAAATGCAAATACTTTGTTCAAGATTATAACTCTCCATGAAGAAATATTTTTGTTTCATTAACAAAAATATTTAAATAAATAAAAATAATACAACTCAAACTAGGACAACATACCATGTAGTCCAAAAGTGAATCAACTTTTAAAATTTTCCTGTTCATTTCATCTAAACAATTCCCCACAACCCAAATTCTATTTCAGGATATTATTATGATTATACAATTTCTTTCAATAATTTTGAAATCATTTTACGATTAAGGTACAATCCCTGTGGATCCTTGTTTAAGTAGGCTATTTGTTTGCAACTCTGCTCTATTAAGGAAGCCACTGTATCGACCACAGGCCCATGATTAGCGAATAAGTTGAGAGATGTAAACTCCATATGTCGGCGCTAATGGAAAATTGCTACAACGAAAAGGGAAGTTGACTATTGGAAAAGTGAAGTCATCGCCTTTGTCATACAGCTTAGTTGGTAGTCTATCTCTGTTGTCAATTTCAAAATGAAGAAAGCTCAAGGAATTAAGTCGTTGTGAAGTGTCTGTAGTATCCTTGATTTCGAGCTGTTTTTGAAAGGTTACATAAAGAAAATTATCAAAGCGAGGATTGTTTAGTGATAGAATATCATCTATTTAAAGGACTTTTGATTAGCTATAGTCCGGCTGTCCTGAGTTCCTATCGTTGTTTACGTTTGTCTTTTGTCTTATTTGTGTTCTTCCTGTGTAGTTCCCTAGCAGATTGTGGCATGTAATCATGATTTTCAGCCACTGTAGGTGTTTCCTGTTGTCCCTTTTATTTCATTTATTTGTCTCTATTTTGAAGACGCGCTTCGAAGAATTGGGCCGTATAAGAGGGGAGAAACAGATCGGCATATTTGAAATTCGATAGCTTATTTGAAAAAAAAAGTCCTCTAAAGTGGACAAAATACATTCTGAATTACAGACAGGGACCATTTTCATATAAAATGCACACCATATAACGAAATGCTATGTATACCGTGAATACATATCGAAATGAATATTGAAACAATAACGGGTACAGATAATGGGAAAAGTAGACAGATGACTTCTATACGTATATTTCTTTCTAATAGAGATCTTGACGAGAAATAATCTGGACATGCTAACATCAACTCCAAAAGGAGTGATTAATATAAGAAAGATAACAGGAAACACCTACAATGGCCGCAAACCACAATAATCACATGCCACAATCCACCAGGGATGTGTCGAAAGGGTCTTCTTATTGCATGCAATTTGCAATGAAATCCGGTTAAACCGGTACTAGAGGCCGTCTTGAACTTACTATTATGTATGAAAAAAGGCTCATTGTTGAAGGCCTCATGGTGACTTCAAGATGAGAAGAACAATAACAGCGTTGTTTCAATGCTTGGCTCTTCCATTTATTTGTAGAGACAACGTGTCTTGTGCATTTACCCCAAATCCTTTCCTTCTCTTTTTCTTATGACGTTAACCATGTCCAAAACAAAAGTTTGATGAAGTGAATACAATGTATGAAGGGATTCTAGCATATTTTTGCAATTGAAAATCATTAAAAAAATAGATTGAGGCACATAAATGTACATTACCTCCCATATTATTATTCCATGTTTTTGAAAAATGTTGGTAGAACGAAGGCCTATGGTTCTTTGTCATGTAGTTGTTAAAGGAACAAGGAATATACTTAGTACAATACCATCATGTTTGATGTTTTGATCGACATTATATTTACTCGTACCTGGCTTGTTTAGTGGATATTATGACAGGCGGAAAAAGGATATTCCCAACTTTTATTGCTTACCAAACAACTACTCCTACTGGAACAAATGAACACTTATATTTGACACGCAGTAAGTTCTTAAATCACCATAAAAAGTTCACTGGATTACTTGTGATTGTAGCAAGTGAGAACGAAATCGTCAGATCAAAAATGTACCGAGACAAAGCCAACATCCTAACACAAAGAAAAGAGACAAAGCCAACATCCTAACACAAAGAAACAAAGACATCACATGGGTATACCACGAAAAAAAATTGGGGACAAACATGCAGGTGAATAACACGGACCTAATTAAAAGCATGGGTTATCTCACCTTAATAATCGGACTGAACATTGGCCTGCTTTTGGACATAACAGTTTATGATACGCATTTATGATAGAGCAGCGTTATCCTCACAGGAATAAAGCAAGCCAAGAATAAATAAATAGCAATGTTAACCACATAAAATAATTTAAAAACTAGAAGTGTGTCACCGCACCAGCTTGCAGTGTATGAACCGCACCTGAAGCACTTGTAGTTTGAACCTCATGAGAAAACAAGTGATGACCCTAAAGGATGTCTCGCCTGTCCCTGCTGGACTCTAAATTGATGTGAAATCTAAGTGAACTAATCAGAAGAGTGTACATGCTCACTAGACTGTGAAATTGAGGTCAAGGACAAAAGTCACCTGCCAGACTGACATGTACTACCCAAGACCAACCTACATACCAAATATTATCAACCTACCACTT
>MJUU01002478.1:58579-69605 GCA_002080025.1 Modiolus philippinarum | reverse complement strand
TTAAGCAAAAAAACTTAACCTGGTCACTGGACCGTGAAATTGAGGTCAAGGTCAAAAGCCATATGGCAGACTGACATGTACTAACCAGGGATGGGGTCGATTACTCTTAAATGTAATTGAATACATTACAATTACTTTGCTTTGAAAATGTAATCAATTACATTACAATTACAGCATTTTTTATTTGTAATTGATTACAATACATTACTTTCCTCTGTTGTAATCATGATTACAAGTGATTACTTATGAATACATATGTCTTTGAAAGATACCAGTGCCTGTTGAAACAGAGATCATTGCTTAAACATACACTTTAAATGTCTTTAATACACATACAAAAGTCAATTGCTGTAGCATTTTTTGTTCAACTTTTTATAAGTGGATCAAAATTGTTCAGTAACATATCCCTCAGGCTAAGCATTTTATATTTTGAGTTTAATTCTTAAACTAATGCCAGATACTTGTGTTGAAAATAGTTGAGACGTATCAGTTATTACAATAATATGGCAAGGGTCATATGTTAATTTTGTTGAATTATGTTTTTTTCATGGTTGATACAACAGTATTTTCGTAAAAGCTGTGTCTATGCCAACTTGAAAAAATGATATATGTCTCAATGTTTCACTATTCACAAATAAAGACTTGATTAAGAAATTGTTTTGAAATTATTGTTAAAATATGACAATTGTATATCCAGTATTTTACACTAATTAGTATTTTTTTTTTTTGTTAATTTAGTTGACATCTACATGTTTTTATTACAATTATTAGCTTGTCATTTTTATGACCCATAGATATGTACACAATTGTCTTTAATTTAATCTATTGAAAGGGATAAACAATTATTGAAGGAATACAAGTGAATTTTATTTCTCTAAAAGTTTACAAATTAATTTTTTGAAAGTAAATATTTTAATTATTTCATCTCACACCTTTATCAGTTTCTTCCCTTTCAAATTTAAAATGTTAAAAATTTCAAGAAGGATGGAAGTAATTTCAACTGGAAAAGGTTGAGTTCTGATTGATTGTCATATGTTCTTATTGATATTTATATATTTTAAATTAGGTAAGAACTTATTCAGTAACATAATTATTGTAATTTTATTAAGAATAAATTTCTTACATTTCACATGATAGTATGTATATGTATGACATATAATATTATATATCTTATATATTTAATATATATCACTATCACTGACTGAGTAATCATAAAGTAATCAAAATGTAATCATGATTACTCATATTTTTAAGCTGTAATTGATTACATTACAATTACAAGTAATCTAAAAAGAGCTTGATTACAGATTACACATGATTACTGAAGAAAATGTAATCGATTACAGCTGATTACGATTAACGATTACGATTACCCCAAGCCTGGACAGGTGTCAGACTGCCGTGTACCCATATAGATCTCACTATAGACCAAATATGACAAGTCTAGGTGTTATAGTTCCTGAGAAAAGGACTTGAATGTGAAACTATGTCGCAATGTTTATGTGCTTATTGAACCATGAAAACAAGGTCAAGGTCATCCAAAATATATGCTGCTGGAAAGGTCATCACTTGGTGGTGCTGTGGACCAAAGATGATGCTTGTATGTATTACCCTTGAAAAGTTATGAAGGTTTTAGAAAAAAGTTTACGCCGCCGCCGCCGTCGCCGTCGCCGTCGCCGGATTGCTATACCTATGTCTCGCCTTCAGCGACTTTCGTCGCAGGCGAGACAAAAATATTGTCAACAATTAAACCAAGCAGTATTGTTCCCAAAGGTACTTATTTACAACATATAAATACTAAACATGCGACCGTTTGTATATATATATGATCTTGAATAAGATATAAATCACTCCTAGATGTAGCTCTCTGGGATAAGCACATCTCATAGATCAATTGGTTTATCCATCGTACTTTAAAACCTCCGATTTTAGTAGGACATTTTTATGTTGTTTGAACACTTTTGCTACCAGCATTTATGATTATATTGTTTGTATAAAATTTTAAAACCATAGACTAAACAAGGTGGTATAATATATAACACATTATTGTTCTTATCGCATATTGTTAAATATACTGTGATCTTAATAATACATCGGCAAACAAACTGATCTAGTCAGTATTACATATATAAACCCCAAATTAACCCCGGCATATACAAAAATCGTTACTTAGTGAATATCGAACTGATAGTCCAATAGTGGCCAAGAATGCGATCTATCATATAGGATATATCATTCCGTTACAAACATTAAAGCGTCCAGAAAAAGTGATAGTTTATAAAATTCATAAAATTTATAAGATAAATCACCGTAGCGATAATTGAATTTTTGGCTTAGTAAGTGCAAAGTTAATGTACCAGTAGTGAAGTTCTGAGCAAACTACTTTATTGAAGAGCTAGCTAAAATGAACACTTTATATGCTGAAAATAACATTTTTTTTTTCAACCAGAAGGGGAAATTTATCACATAATAGAATATGTTGTTATATAATTTTTCATATATAAAATATTCATCATATCACTTTCGAGAGAGTAGGTCTAAGTAGATGAATATTTTTAGTATCTGTACAAATATATATATAACAAAACACCAATGCATATGGCTATTGCGACACCTTATGTCTTTTTTAAACAGAGACATGGAAGACCTAAATCGGCAGTCTAACACTATTTGTTCTTTTTGGAATGGCGACGGTTTACAGAGTGTTTATAAAGTACTAGTAAATAATTTCAAAAATCGATAATAAAATGAAACTTTGAAATGGACTATCCAAGAGTATGTACACATTAAAAGCACAAAACAAATAGATAAACAAAAAATAACACCAAAAGCACAAAACAAATAACACCAAACAAAAAGGAAAGAATATAGAAAACATATAAAAAAAACAAACATAACAAAACAAAATCTTATCACTTGAAGGACCACGAAGAATACTTAAATTATATAAACAAGCATTAGACACATTATTCAGTATTCAAAGTAACCTGGACAGAGAAAGGTATAACACTACAGATATCAATAAATCAACAAAAGAGGAACAGTCAGTATAGATGGAAAACACTGCAACTGTCATAGTAATATTTTATTTTACCCGTTACATGGATGAAATTCAAAACTGTCACAGATTTCCAAAAGCAAGACAAAGAAACTAGCCTGTTTCACTGGATCATTGTACATGGTATGTGCTGAATATAACTAAATTGTTACAAAAATCAGAGAATGACGTCTATGTTAAAATAACTATATGACTTCCCTGGTCAATCTGCAATTGCTTTAGATTAGCTATTTTCTATATGAATTTGCATCAACATGAAATGAACTCACCATTGCAACAGTATCAAAACATTTGATTTTACTACTCTTTATACTACTCTAAGCTTAAGTCAGCAATAGGGGATTTAATGAAGTAAGTGAGAACCGAACCGTTAGTCCAAAACGAATAATCCAAGGACAATGGAAAATCAGAAAAACAACGAAACAGACATAACATGAGCACGGCACAGAAAAGAAAAACGAAGACACACAAACATACAAAGATGAACAACATGGACCCAATAAAAACCATGGATGAGATAAGGTACACCGGTAGAGTATGCATCTCCTGATTCTTATAAGACATCCACCGTGTTGAACATGTCAACACCGGTAGTAAAGTCAAATCCACAAGACCGTATGTCGACTGTAAAATTTCTATAGTGATGACTTCAAGTTATGGTTAACATACCCTTGCTTAAGTAGGCCATTCGATCACAGGCCAATGATTAGCTAGTGAGTTGGGAGATGTAAACTCCGTCTGAAGGCGCTTTTGGAATGTTGCTACAAAAAGGGAAGCTGACTATTGGCACAGAACAGTGAAGTCATTGCGTTTGTCATACAGTTAATTTGTATTGAACCTCTGTTGTTAATTTCAAGATTAAGGTCAAGGAACGAGGCTGATGTGGTATCCTTAATTTCGAGCTCTTTTGGATAGATAAGATGAAGAAAATCGCCAAAGCGGGGATTGTTTAGTGATGAAATATTATCTATATGACGGCGGCTGAAATTAAAGGACTAAGCCAGTTTTTGTTTTATTTTTATTTTTACATTAATACATCAGTATTTGTTTACTTAAAAGGGTGAAAAAGTCATATTTAGTGATAAGTAAAGATGGGGACTAGTTCAGAAAAAGACATGAAGCTAGCCAAGTCTTTTGATTTCAGCTTCCGTTAAATAGATGATGTTCTTTCATTAAACACTCCTCAATTTAAGGATAAGCTTCATTTTATATACCCAAATGAACTCGAAATTAAAGAGACCACTGATATACCATTATCATCATCATCATCATACCTATTTGTTCAACCTGTGTCAGTTTCATACCTCAAGAAATTCTATGGACGTCACCAAGATATGAAAAGTCAGTGTCCCAGATTAAAGCAGATATTTTCAGCTAGATTCACAACTTCCGGGATTTAACTACCGATTTTGACATTTTCCTAGATTGACTTGCTGTAAACAGAGCAGGACATGGTTACCCTTCCGGAGCACCTAATGTCACTCTCATTTTCGCGAGAGTTCACACTGTGAGTGCCTTGAAATGTTTTTTTTTATTTCTGTGCTGTGTAGGTATCTAACGTCATTGTTTCCTGTGTTCGCGTTTTGGCCATGTCTTTGGACTTCCGATTTTTTGTAAATACCACACCCTTGTTCCTTCGGTATTCTCCTGCCGATGTTACCGCTACATTGACAACTCTGGACGTCTGAACCCACTATAGCTCTTGGCAATTATGTTCGGTAATTTTGTTATTACCCCATTAATGAATTTCAAAATGATTTGATTTGATCTGCACTGAAGAGACGTCCAGTTGTCGAAATGACCATATGAAGAGACTAAATTCACAGTAACTTTGGTATTTTGTTATTCATTACCACTGGGTCGATACCTCTGCTGGTGGACTGTTAGTCCCCGAGGGTATTCACCAACCAAGTAGCCAGTACTTCGGTGCTGACTCGAAAACCGATTTTATTATCGAAATTTGAGAATATTCTGTTTAAAACTAAGGAGTATCTCCCCTTGCATAACTCTGTCCTAACCTGATTTTGGCTTTGCTTTTCTATTTAGATCTTCATTTGTATTTTGTTCTCTGTCAGATTTTACATATAGTTTTGTTTTTGGATATACAAATGATTAGATATGACAGAAAGTGTCGTAATGGCCATATGAAGAAGCTAAATTCACAGTAACTTCTCTATTTTGTTATTTATTACCACTAGGCACATACACAGAAGGTAAATTCACAGTAACTTCGGTATTTTGTTATTTACATATAAATCATTGTATCTCATAGGAATTTAAAACTAATATTTGATTTCACAACTAATACTCAAAAAAACCTGTGCCACACATCCCATGCAATATATGTCCAAAATGGTATTTTGATAAGGGAACAACAGATGGCCAGTGCTTGCTACACAAAGTTACGATGAATATCAAGTGATTTCTTTTTTCATCTTTCATCTTAAAGCTATCTAAATCAACATATTTTTCACATTTGTCTTAAAGGAAGAATTTTGAGAGAAATAATAAATCTTATTCTTTGCGGATTGTTGAAAAATTTGTTAAAATGAAATAGATTTTCAATATGAAAAAGAAAGGAAATGGGGTAAATGTCAAGGAGACAACATCCCATCTCCAGGTTAAAACGACCCAAAACAAAGCATCTGGGGGTCACCGTAAGGTCTTCAACACAGTGAGGAACCTCACACCATATAGCAAGCCCTAAATGGCCCAGAAGGGTTAAAAGTGGATAAATCAATGGAAACAAACCACATCCAATAACCCAAATATCAAGAAACTAAAAGTTTATAAGAAGACACGGACAAGTCAATCACCAACATATTCATGACTTGGGACAGGCGCAAAAATTGCGGTGGGGTTAAACTCGTTTTCTTGGATCCAAACCCTCCCCCTATGTGTGGTTAATGGCTAAAAAATAAATACACAAAAAGACTCGCAGTAAAAATCAAACTAGAAAAAAGTCCAACTTATCAAGACGAGTACCCTTACAATGAAGTACATAAAACATGAAGACAATACACACAGGTGCTGTCCGGACAAATGCTCGCAGTTACTGACAGCCAGGACATAATTTCCGTTGACTATGATATCAAGCCTTCTTACATATGAAACTTCAATTGAAATACTTCCAAATAGTTTTGGTATAACAACGTCATCAATTATGAAAGAAGAACATGATATTGGTCAATGCCAAATACTGCCAATATGAAAAATTGCTTAAATTTAGTTATGGTGTAAAGCATTTAGGAGATGATCAATATTTTTGCCAACAAAAACCAGAAGTAACGATTTAACAACAATGCTGTATTTATATCCTTTATGAATAAGTTTGTTCAACTGATTAATAAGTTTTGAAGGACAATTTTTGAATTTATGTGCTTTGTAAATGATATTGCCATAGAAGTTTGGATGTGAAATGCCCTGATGTATAAAAGCCCTGCATGTAGAACCAAATTTTCTTTAAAAGTCAATGTATCTATAATAAAATTTAGAGAATGTTTTTATCAATTTATGATATCTAAACCCTTGATGCAGAAGTTTTTCAGTGAGACAAAGATTTCGCTTGTTGAAGTCAGAAACATCACTACATACTCGTGCATATCGAACAAGTTGTGAAAAAATGTAGACCCCGTAAGAAGGGGAAAATTAACTTTAGGGAAGGAGAAATCATCGCTTTTATCATAAACCTTGGTGTTTAACTTTCCTTGATTTATTGATAGATCAAGATCAATAAAAGGAGTATAATCACTGCTGCTATCGGATTTATTTAAAGTAAGTTCTGCAGGATAAATTTCATCTGTAAATTTAGAAAATTCAGGATTGTTTAGTTTATTAGTTTATAACAATTTTATTTGATCTAAATGACAAAAGGGATTGGACACAAGTTGCACTAACTTATGAAGTCCTCTCCCATATACAATATATTTACAATAACAATAGAGCATGCACGATATATAGAGGTGTAAATTTTGATAACAAAACAAACATGAACACGAAAGATCATTTACATACATATACATATGCTTAGATATACAAAGGAAGAAGAAAGAAAAACCAAATGTAAGAATGGATGCAATGTCTACATGGAAAGATTTAAACAATTAAAAATAGTAATGGTGGATTACATGATACCCCGCCACATTTCACAAAATTTCGAAGTATCAAGGGGCATAACTCCAGAACCCCTTGGACCTCTGAACCCATATTCGAACTCGACCTGTGTTTTGTGGTGAACAAGCTACATACCAAGTTTGAAGACTGTATGTTGTTCCGTTCAAAAGTTATCAGTCGGAAACCTTCGGGGGACGGACGGACACACGACTGAGGGTATCACATAATACCACGCCACTAAGTGTGGCGGGGTATAAAAACCGTTTGGACTCCTTAATAAATTTGTATACTATTTTAAAAACTGGAATATTTTCATCATGGGTGAGTTTAAAGCCAAAATATCGTCCAAATATCTATATTTATTGTTAAATTTATCCACTAAATGCTGTTTAGAAGGGTCTTTTTGAATTTTTGCCATGAATTGTGACTCGTAGCAATAAAGAAATAAATCTGCTATGAGAGGTGCACAGTTGGTAAGAATAGATAACATGATATGCGCTTGAGAAATTGACTATTTCCTTTTCAGAATAACTGATGAAGTTGCTAAATTAATATTTTTTTTAAAGAAATTGGAGTCTAAATCAAAGAGTATTGTCCAAAATATGAAAAAAAATATTAGAATTTCTGATTGGCTCTAAGCATTACAATTATTACTTGGCCATAGATCCAAACAGTATTTCTTAATAAATGATAAATATATCTGTAATATGGTTGGATAATGAAGGTGACTTTGGAAAACTGTCATCCGTTGACCAAAGAGACTTCTCAATTTACATAAACAAGCATAAGACACATTTTGCATTCGAAATAAATTAAACACTGAGACGGGTATAACATTTCAAGTATAAATATCGGAACAAATAACTAAATACCGAAGTTACTGTGAACAAACGATGTATGGTCATTGGACAATTGCACCATAACTAGATGGACAACACTGTAACGTTCATAGTAACATTTTGTTTTACCTGTTATATGGATGAAATTTAAAACTGTCATAGATCTTCCAAAACATGTAAGTAAGTAAGTAAGTAATTTTTTTATTTAAAGAGGGTAACCTAATTAGAACAAGTCTAATTTTCATTAGGGCCCTCTAAACTCAACATATAAAATATCAAATTAATATATCAAACACATTAACAATAGACAATAATGATATAAATACAATTTCATAAAGTTAAAGCATCACGTTTAGGGTTTGCTAAAAAGTAATAAAAACAATGTTGTTTGAATACCCCCAAAGAATGTAAATATTTGATAAAAGTTGGTAATCTATTCCAAATTTCTACGGCAGAATAATGGAATGACCTTTTATAATCAAAGCTCCGATGGAGCTGAAACTCGAAAGCCCTGAAAATCTATACATGGCAAAACTTCGTAGTCATCCAAAGAACTACTGCATACGTCTGCATGTATTAAGTTATTCTGTAATACGTGAAAATAATCAGATTTTGTGACAATTCTGCAATACACATATCACAGGTAAACAATTTATTTTGAATAAAATTATTCATGTTTTCGAAGAGTGTACAAAGGGAGGTAAATCAAACACACAGACCGATGCATTATGCAACTGCGCGTCAGGCTCGTTGATCCGAGACGCAATATAAAAAACGATTTATTTGATAAATATGCATATTGTTTTCAATTTAATATCACAACACCGTATTCAACTAAAAAAATGAAGAAATAGAACTTAAATACACAATGTATAAGATATTGATAGAAACTTGCGAACTATATTTTATCGGAAGCACGAAGATCATCTTTTAGAGCTGTTAATAGGCTTGAAGCCGCACGTGATTTTTTCTTGTCATATTAAGAACTCTCCGCCTTCGGCTCACGAGTTAAAAATTTGTATTTGGTAAGCAGTGAGACTAGTATCTTTCTGCAATAGCAAATATTCGGGATCCATCCCATTCAAAATCTTATACATTAAAATAGATATTTGGTACTGTACTCTCTCAGTAAATGATAACCATTTCAGGGAGGAAAACATGAATTTTTATTGTGTATAAAAATCACAGTCTAGGATAATTCTTGCTGCCCTTTTTGTAACTTTATAATTCTGTCAGACTCAAGTTTAGATACTGAAAGTCTTTGTTTTGAACCTAATAGCATACACTTTGTTTTTCGTGAATTTATTTTCATTGAGTTATTTTTACACATGACAAATAAGTTGAACATAAACATGACAAGGAAGCTGTGTTGTTTCACTGGATCCATTGACTTTGGTGTATGCTAAACGCAGCTCAATCAGGTTTACGTCAAATAAATTCAATTATCATCTTTCCCTCTGCCTATCTCAGCCTGCAGAGCCCTTCCACAAAAGCCATGTCCGGTTGACCCGAACTTATCAAGAGGTTGACCTCTTATCAATGCAATTCTCCCGATGTTTGACAAGCAATATCCTTTTTATCCGTTTTGCAAGAAATAAATCTTAATTAGATAAAGAATCTATTATATTTTCCGTTTTTAATTTTGTAAAAAAAAAAATTACCGTCACAAATACACAAAAATAAAAACGAGACGTTAGAAAATATAAGGAAACTAGGTCGCTGATGAAAAAAAATGAAAAATGAAAAAATGAAAAAAAGCGACTTTATTTCGATTTGCTAACATGGTTCGATAAAAAATTTTCTAAATGTAGTAACATAAGCCAACAAAAAATATTGTGAAGTCATAAAATAACTACAAAACATTTTCCATTTTGTAAAAAATAAATGAATCTCATTTCCCGCGCAACCTTGGGAGAATTTGGCACAAAACCTAATAAACTATTGTATAGAAATAAGAAATAAAAGACGATACACAAGTTATCTGAATTTTGAAAGCTGGAATATTGTAAAATATCATCCCGTGAGCCAGAATATGAAGCACAAGGGCGAGTGAGCGCAAATAAATTCAATTATCACGACAATATCAAAATGACGATATCATTTGCCAGGTTAAATCTGCAATGGGTTAAAATTAAATACTCTTTATATGTTCTTAAGCAACATTAACCCTTTTTCCTGCTATCAAAAAAAAGTGATCCTTTTATAGTTCAAAGCTAAAAAATAACTCAGTTTTGATTTTCTAAGGACTTGTATGCTGTAGGTGTCAGTTAGGTCCAATGCTATGCAACGATTATTTTTTCAACTTGTAGTAGAAATTCAATACAAAAGCGACACAAGTTTTGCAAAGAACAAATGGACATTTTTTTCTGTACATTAGAATAAAAATATTTTAAAAGCAATATGGATTTCAAATGAGCCAAAATTTCTCCCATATTACTTTGTAATAAAAATTCAGATCCTAGAAATTGAGCGATGTTTTCTATATCATTGTTGTAGATCTTCTTGAAAATATGTAGCTTTGAATGTTTCTATATTTCATGGCTAAAACAAGGAAAACTAGAGGCTCCCAGGAGCCTGTATCGCTCACCTGGCTTTCAGTTGCCACAACGAAGCTAATTAACATTTTAAGTTACACAAATGTATACAGTTGAAGTTAAGTCTCTCAAACTTTGTTAGCTCAAACACCACCAATATCTTAAACTGTATTTAAAGTCTGATCTTGTTTTACTATATTTCTTTGTTGCCCATTTTTGACAAAAATGTACTTGCTTATGACTACTTTCCACACCCCTTTTGAAGTTGAGACATAATTTTGTATATGGCGGTCAACAACAATTTTTAAAACCAAATTTTTAAGTTACCACATCAATATTTATTTGGAAACCAAATTTCTCTGAAATAGGAAAATGTTGAATTTTCTCTCCTTTTTGGTGGCCATTTTGAAAATGGCGGTCAACAAACAATTTTCCACACGACTTTTGAAGTTGCAACATCAATATCCACTTGGACACCAAAT